>PVJX010002356.1:0-16802 GCA_004027295.1 Dolichotis patagonum
GCAGGCTAGGAGCTTTAGCCCTCTTCAATAGGTTATCAGAGATTAGAGTTCACCCACGGGCAGTGTGCTCTAGCTCCTCCCTTGTGGGCCAGTCAACCTTTGCAGGCCTTCACTGTGTCAGTGTGCACTGATCTCAGGGAAGTAACTGGGTCCCCGCCAGGGGCGTGGCCTAGTTCAAGCAGATTCCACCAATCTGCTCCGCGAGGGGAATAACCAGCTGAAGCCACTTCCTTATGGAGTTAGGGCTGTCCTGCCCAAATCCAACATGTCGTCCAGTCAGTTTCCCCTTTCCCGTGGAAGGGTCTTATTCTCATCACTCACCGTGTCCCGGAGAACTGCTGGACTGCCTGACCTCCAACTTCAGTGCGGCTGAGGTGGGAATTCACGGTGCCTCTGGGTGGGTCATGTGCCGTGCCGGTCCCAGAGAGCTGCACGCCAGGCTGTTCAGCTCCGGGCTCCGGCGGCTCAAGCCAGTCACTTTGGCACGGATCGCTTGTTCAGGTCGGTCGGAATTCAGGCGTCTCGAGGCGGGTGCCGTGCTCGCCCAATCTTATCTTCACTAATAGTAGCCCCAGGACCTGTTATTCGAGTGGGTTTTTGAGCTTTAGTTTCTTTCTGTGTTGTGAGAGTCTATCTCTCTCTGTTTGGGTCTCTCCAGGGTGTTTTATTCTGGCGTTTGAGCTGTCTCTCTCAGAGAGGGTCTCTCTCCTGCTACCTACCAGTCCGCCATCTTGTCTCCTCCCTTGAATTTCAAATTTATCAGTTTGGCTGCTTGGATTCCTATATTGTTCACAAACCCACTTCACTTCGGAGCACACGATTTTCCACAGATTGTCCCAAGTGGTGCATATAGAACTACAGGACTTAATGTCTGCCCTGCTGGGTTTTGTACTTGCTTTTGTCCCAATCCTTTGTACCCTCCTATTTGTACCTTTTGTAATGATAATGTTTATCTTGTGCCTTTGCATGTTGGAAGTGTTTAACTTTGTTTTCATTTGTACAGGGGTATGCAGCTAAGAGTTGGCTTTCCATTTGGGAGAAGACTTGGGACTTGAACTTTTCAGCAATTGTAAAACTGTTAGGACTTTTGCAACTCTTGCAGATGGACTAAATGCCTTTTGCATAAAGGGATGTACATGAGTCTTTAGGAGTCCAAGGGCAAAATGTTATGTTTCTAATGTAATATAATGTTGATAGACTTAATGCTGGTTCTTAAGGATTGTTAAATTGCAAAATGTTAGGAATAAGCATGCCTTTGTATCTGGAGGCTGATTTAAAAAATATGTCAGGTTGGGAAGTTGACAAGGGGTGGATTGTTTTGGTTGATACATTGTATCAAATTGAGCAGTTTAGAAGCTTAACTGAGAGACTCAGCACGAACCAGAGTTCTTACTTTGTAAATGTCCTCATCCTGTGCAAAGGAGGGGAAGGAGATTTTGTGAGTGCTACACCTGCCCTGGGTAAGGGGTAGCTTGTGTACAATATTAGCCAGTGGAAGAGGTTTGTTTCCTCCCTTTTTGCTTTGTCTGCTTTTGCTCTGGCTGCTACCTTGAAGTGCTGCACCGGTGCCATGCCACCCTGCCTTGGAGCCAGCTGATTATGGACTAAAACCTTCGAACACTGTAAGCTAAATAAACCTTTCCTCCCTTCATTTTGGGTGTTGGGTGTTTTGTCCCAGCAACAAAAAAAAGTAGCTAAGACACATCTTAATTTTGATGTCCATTTCTTTATTTCTCCCTTCATCTCTTTTGATGCTTTGATTAAAAAAAATTTCACTGTTGAGGAAGAAATGAGCTACTTGTTTGAGGTCAGTGATATAAAATTAGTATATTACAAGAAGAAATGTGGGTTAAATTTCTCCTGTATTTTTAGTGTTGACAAAGAATGTTGATTTTAAAAGGTAGAATAACTTTGGTGAGAGAAACATGGAAATAAACATGTAAAGAGATTATAAAGAGACTATCTTGCTGGTTGAAAACTAGTTTAAAATTTGACTCAGATAAATTCTATTTTGAGGTCTTGGAACAGTATTTTCAAGTGAAGTTGACAAGAACATCTAAGATGGGAAAATGTTTAACTGTTCATGAGAAAAAGTATTTTATGCATTGTGTACTAGTAAGCAACATATTTCAATTAACTACAACTAAATTTTAGAACAGTATATTACAGAATTTGTTATCAGACAAATGAGTGGTAGGAGATGGATATAATCAAAACATACTCTATAAACTGAAACCCTGCAAAATATGTGAAACTAGAGGAAAGAGGAGGAGTTAATGAAGTTTGAAAATGAACAAAGCATGTGATGTGAATGTATAAATCATCAAAATGAAACTCATTAATTTGTATAACCAACAAAAGAGTGAAAATTAAAAAAATAAAAGCCAGAAAGTGGTGATGATTTGGATGAAATATGTGAAGCTTAAATATATACATATAATCAGCCTAATCAAATGTTTTATTTTGACCAGTGTAGAAGTTGTAGACAATCAAAGAAGAATTTGCTTATGGACTTTAAATTGATTTCAGTAAGACATTTTTCTTCCTTCTAGATAATTTAAAGTAGTAGTATTTGAACGCCGATATATTTAGGCAGAATAAAATTGGTTCATCAACCATACCTAAAATTTACTGATTTATAGTAGATGTCAACAGAGAGATTTTTATTGGCATGAAGCTAAGCAAGTTCTTTCCCTGACATTATAATTGGATTTCCTTTATAAATTAATTTTTGTCTAGCTGGATGTGGTGGTATATATGCCTATAATTCCAGCACTCAGAAGGCAGAGCAGGAGGGTCACCATGACTTTGAGACCAGTGCAGGCTACATAATGAGTTCAAGGTCAGCCTGAACTATATGGGAAGGCCGCATCTCAGAAAACAACAAAAACAAAAACAACAACAACAGCCAGAACAGTTAAAAGACAGAAAAGAAAAAGTGCAAAAGAAAACTTTTGGGGGTGATTGATAGCTTCATGACACAGATTGTGGTGATGGATTAATGGATGTTGTGCTGATGTGCATTTGAACTGTCCCCAAACTCTCACATGTTGAAGGCTGGGTACTGAGGCAATAGTGCTCATCGTGGAGCCTTTGGGATGTGATTGGGTTATGAGTGTTCCAACCTCATCAGTGGATTAATACACTAAAGGAATTATAGTTTAATGGGATATTGGGACACGACGGAAATTTAGTTGTTGGGAATAGCTGTTGGGGGCAGGGCATTGTCATTCAACCTTTCCTTTCTGGCTACCATGAGGTGCTTTACTCTACCATATGCTTTATCCCTACCATATTGCTCTGCTTCACCTAACCCCCAAAGCAGTGGAACTAAGTGACCAGAGATTGATGCTTTTGAAGCTGTGAGCCAGAGCAACCTTTTTCTCCATTAAATTAATTGCTGCTAGGTATTTATTAGAGTGACAGAAAAAAATATTACACAAGTATATGTTTATTTGCAAACCCACCAAATTGTAGACATTGTGTGGACAGCCTCAATAAAGTGGCTTAAATATATTCTTGTATAAAAATGATTAAGCCACCTATAAAAAGATAATATTTAAAATGGATAAATGAACAGAAACCTTTTTTGTTTATTTCAAAAGATGTTGGATTTCAAAAGATGAGTTGCGTACCTATGAACTTGGAAATATAATTTAGCAACAACGTAAATGAATAGAAAAGGCTTTGAGTTTAAAATGCCTCAGTAGCACAATGTGGTTGTCACCAGTCTACATAGTATTCTAATGTATATGAAGAAAACCAGAAGATCTGTGTCAGGGCTGAAGAGAATTTTGTTCTGCTTTACACTGAGAAGATACAACCAAAATGCCATGCCTAATGTTATGTGCCCCATTTGCAGAGATATTTAGATAAATATGGAGAATAAATAAAGGGATTTGCAACTCTTCGGGCTCATAAGGGCTGACTAAAATAGATCATTTCCTCATTTGCATCACAATGAATCTAAATGATGGACATAATTTTCTTCTGTTCACTGAGTTTATATCTGAGTTATCAGGATTGTTCAATTTGCATTTTTGTTTATTTTTACACAAGATTAAATATACATTTATTATTCGTTCACGTAGAAACTCCTTTGAAGGACCAGATTTGCAATTATTCTATTTATTTCCATTAGTTTTTTTCAATAGTAGAAAATTATTTTAAGTGCTTAGTTTCCACTTGGGTGGAAATTTTTCTGTGATAAATTCTGCTGTATGAAGTCTTTTATGGTAATACATAATGCTGGTAAAACTACATAAATATGCTTGTGTGAAAAAGCTAGAATTGGATATTATCAGTTTTTGGAAGTATAGGAAAAGCTTTTCAGTCAAACTAAACTGCAGTTTGTCTACCTGGCTTTTAGATATATGTAACTGTACTCATACGTGACAGCAAGATTTCAATTATATTCATTACCTCAAGGACATTCTGGGGTCAAAATAGGAGATATCTTTAATTCATGCAAAAGATTTAGTTTGTCTAGTTATAATATAAGCTTCTGAGCAAAATTAGGTTGTGCTTTTTTATTTTTATGTTATAAAAAACATATTTTCATAACCAAGTAATAAGAGAATAATGACTTATACTATGTATCATTATTTTCAAAGTAGCTACCCAGTACAAGACATAAACCTAGATGAATCTTATAGAAAAGAAACAGATAATAACATGAACTTTCTTTTCAATGAACTAAGATAAACTTTTTGTATAAATGAAACAAAAATATGCTCAATTGTTATGTTGATTATTTTAAGTCGAAATTGCTAGAGAACCCATAATACACAAAGGTCCCTTTGGTATATTTTTTCTTGCAGACAGCAAGTGATGAAGATTATTTTGGGAAGGATAGCCTTCAAATACCAGGAATAGAGAATAGTCTTGAGCACCAAAGACTGGTAACTGAGTTTGCAATAACCCTGAATAAATTCTTATAGCCATTAGCTTCTATATATGTGCCCATCTCTCAGTAATATCATTAGAATTTACCACTTTAGTCCAAACAGCCATTTGCCTTACCATTCCTTCAGAAATTTATTATTCATTTTCTAAGCAGTATGAGGGCTTCATACTTTGTTTATTTCCATGGACTTCACTCCTTTGAGAAGATCCTCTGGACACAGGCATTTAATAAAACTTACTGTTTTCTTTTGTTAATCAGCTTGTCTATTGGGTGCCTAGACTCAGCCAAGAAGCCCATATAACTAAGCTGGGTAGAAGAGAACTTTCTTCTGTACACTACAAAAGAAAAACAATAGATAACATAGAGCTTTTGCAAACAGGAAGAGGACCAAGAGCTGGAAGGAGCAGGGAAGGAGAAGGGTAAAGGATTGGAAAAAAAGAGAGGAAAGAGCATGAATATGTGTTTTATGCATGCATCAACCCCCCATGAACGCTAATCATATGTACTGCAAACATGTACTAATAAAAAAAGATTTAAGAGAACAAACAAAAACTTCCCATTTAATATTAAGCTAAAAAAAATCAATAATACAGATGAGGTAGTGTAAATTCCCTACTTCTTTCCCATTAGTCAGTGTGATTGCTGCTTGTGGTGTATCAATTTAAGTAGGAACCTCCTAGAAGATTAGTAAACTCTGGGTGTGGTGGATTATTGACATGTAGCTCAGCAAGCTGAAGGAGAAAGACCCACCCCATATGTGGGTGGCATTGACTAATACTAGACTTGTAATCTGAACAGACTAAAAAGGAAAAGAAAAAGAATTTAAAAACCCCCCAAAATTAGTTTAAATTTTAAATTTAACTAAATAAGCTGTGTGAGTCAAGATTTCATGTTGACTAAACATCATCTTTTCAGGTCATTTTTTCCAAGCCTGAATTAAAGCTGTAATTTAAATGTGCATGAGGGAGGATGACTAGGAAGTGTATTTCCTTTTCCTCTTGGAAGAGGCAGTTACAGGGAGACAAGGGATTAGATGATTAAGAACTTCTTTTCCAGCAGAAGCTTTCACTTTTTATATGGATTTTCTTGCAGTGCTGAGGATAGAATTTAGAGCCTTGAGCATGCCAGGCAAGTGCTCCACTGAGATAGGAGATCAGGGTATGGCAAAGCAGGTTGAGGAAGCAGGTATGACCTGTTAATTACAATATCCAGGACACATGTGCAGAACAGTTCCCAAAGCCCTGTATGTGGACTTCTCACCAGAACTCAAGCAAGTTCTCAATAGAATGTCCTGGACCTGACCATTAGAATGGCTTCAACCTGAGGAGAGGGATCTCAGTACTGCCTCTCAGGACCCATATGTATAAGCCCTCATGGGTTTCTTCAAGATTTGGGTAGCATCAACGACACAGACACCAAGAAGCGCACGCTATCGTGGCTTTCCTCATGTAGCCTGCCCTCTTCTCCAGGGCGTCCTTTCATTACTTTTTCTTTTTATTCAGCCTCTCACTCTTCATTTTTATATTTTCAAATAAACTTGACATTTTTTCTCATTTCATTCAATTCTTTGGTGAGCTGAGAAGAACCTGGACCCCAGTTCAAAAGAAGAGGCAAGCAACCCAGAACCCTGTAACTGCTTGGCGAACCATGTTTAGAAGGAGCTGCCCAGTAACACTGTCACTGAGCTAAACTTCCAGCACCAAAAGTTGTTTTTGATGAAGTTCAACTTCTCAAACTTTGCTTCGATGAACTGGGCCAATGGGGTTAGTCTCAGATCTCTTTCTACTCTGAGATCCCAAAGATTCCCTCCTGTATTTTTTTTTATGAAAAGTTTGCAGTCATTGAGGTAGAGGAGAAGAAATAAAAGATAGAAAGGAAACAAGGAAATTATAACCAAAAATTGTACTTCGTAAGAAGACTGCGACTTCTCTATGCCCAAAACATCCCTATGCCAACAGTCTTTGGTTAGATTTATACCTCTCCCCTGCCAGATCTGTCACTAAAAGACCATAAACAAGGCCAGGGATTCCGCTCAGCGGCATAAGCACTTGCCTGGCAGGTGTGAGGTTGTGAGTTTGATCCCTGGTACCATAAATAAATAAATAGCCATAAACTAGCTCAAGTAAGAAAGTAAGAAACCTGGGCTACCTAGTATGTCCAAGCCCAGACTGTGGTATAAAGCAAGCCTGTGTCTCAAAAAACAAAATCAAACAAACAAACAAACAAACAAAGCAGTAGAAGCCTGGCCTTGAGATAAGGGCTGTCCCACTGTCTGCAGTCCTTGGCCTGATTTGTTCTCCTTTCCTAACAGAGCCATTTCCTAGAAGATCATAAATTGGCCTAATTAAGAAGGTAAACAACAGGTTGAGCAAATCCAGAGAATGTTTAACTCACCTATCCAAAAAAATGACCCCCAAAAGACCAGAATGTCCCACCCATGCCTGTGAAAGGTTGGTACTCTTTTGAGGGAGGGACTGGGGGTGGGGTAGGGCTCTAACCCCTGGCTTTTCAACCTCCATCAGAAAACTAAAGATGTGCTCAGTCTCAAACTGTAACACATCTCATTTCTCTGAGTGCCCACTGTTAGAGTATTCTGGCACAATAGAGAAGCAAAAAGTACAAAATGAAGAGGTTTACTGAGGACCTGGACAGGAGCAAACAATCCATGGCGGCTGGGCTGTCTCTTTCGACCAGATACAGAGAGACAGAGGGTTATACAACCTCTGATTGAAGTGGCACATGGGGCGGATATTGATGACGTGTGAGGAACCGACTGGAATTCTCTGTACATGCTAACAGGAAGGAGAATTGCAATTAGGGCTGAAGAAGAAGCAGGAAGTGGTAAGCATTCCCGCTTTGGTCTTCCGCCACGTTAAACCACCACCATAATTGTACAGTAATTTATACTAGGGCAAGAACCTCTCACCCACATTCCTGTAATATCTATGTTGTCCTAATAAACCCTACCTACTCATGGTTCTTTCTGATGTGTCTTAAAAATTGTTTTCCTGCAGTGTAGTCAGTGAACCTGCAGAATTGGATGAAGTTTGGGAAACTCTCGGACCCAGCCCAGAGACAGTCACGATCCATTTGAGTTAACTTTTGTTATCAGTTGAGAAGTTTTGGTGAAACTTTATTTTATTGACTGGGTTCCAATCACCTGAGCACCATTTCTTGAAAAGACAGTTTCCTTCATTGAATTGATTGCGAATCTTCTTCTTCTTCTTTTTTTAAAGGTGACTATTCATATTTGGACCAATTTCTGAAATCTCCATCTCTGCCTCTGCCAATACCACATAGACGTGATTATTGTAGCTATGTAAGAAATAAGCTTGGACAGAGTCATAGTTCTATTATTTTTCAGTATTGACTTAGCTAGTTTTCCTCCTCCTTCCTATACACATTTTAGAATTATATTGTATATGTCTACATAAAATATTCTTAAGATTTTGGTAGGAATTATGTTGAATCTGTAGGTCAGTTTAGGAAATCTTTATTTTGTGCTGTGCTGTCTACATACCTATGAACATAAAGTATCTCTTCTAATATGTGACTCTTTATTTTTTGAAAGAGCATTTATACTTTTATTGTGAACAGATGACACCTTTATTTCAGTCTCCACTTGTTTAAATATTTTGTGGTACTGGGGACAGAAACAGAAATGCTCTACCAATGAGCTAATATCGCCGGCCCTTTTTATGTTTTGAGATAGGATCTCACGAAGATATCTAGACTGTCCTTAAATTTGTAATCCTCTGCCTCAGCCTCCTGAATAACTCAGATAATAGACATGCGCTACTGTAATTTGTGTTTATTTTTATTATGTAAAAATATTTGATTTGTGTTTGTTGAATTTGTGTCCCACAGGTTTACTGAACTTGTTTATTAGGGCTAGGTTTTTCTTGTACTCAGCTGCTTTGGAATTTTCAACATAATCATGTGATCTACAAATTGAGACAGATTGAGACAGCTTTTTTTTTTCTTTCCAATCCATAAGCCTCTCACTTCCTTTTCTTCTAACTGTGGTAGACAGAACCTCCAACATTCTTTTGAATAAGAGTGGTAAAAGTGGTCCTTGCTTTCTCCCCCTTTTAGAGAAAGAGCATTCAGTTTTTAGCATCAATTATGTTAGCTATATGTATTCTTTAAAGGCTTTCTGTTAGGTTGGGAAATTTTCCCTCTGTTCCTGGTATATTAAAAGTTTTTCTCATGAGTAAGTGTTGAATTTTTAATAGGCTTTTTTTCTGCATCAAGTGATACAATTTTTCTTCATTAGCCTGTTGATACAATGGATTACACTGATTGATTTTCAAATATTGAATAAGCGGTGCATATCTAGAGCAAATCTCCTTCAGCTGTGGTGCGCTGTTCTTTTATATACTGTTGTACTTCATTTGTTTATAATTTTGCATCTAATTTCATGAATCACATGAGTCTTTAGAGCTCCTTTTTGTTCTGTCTTTGTCTTGTATTGTTATGAGGATAATATAGACTCATAAACCATGTTGGGAAGTGCTTTATCTTCTTTTATTTTCTGGAGTTGATTACACAAAATTGATATTAATTTGCCTTTGAATTCTTGATATAATTCTCCAGTGGAACTGTCTGGGCATAGATATTTCTCTATTGAAAACTTTTTAATTATAAATTCAATTTCTGTTAAGACATAGGACTATTCAGGTTATGTATTTCAGAATGGTTTTATTTTATTTATGGTTTTTCAGAGAAGTGCCCCCTGCCTTTTTTTCCAGGAGAGGAAATTGACCCCAGGGCTTTCATACCGAGCTGTATAGTCCAATGTTTTTTGGCTATTTCTTTTTAATTTTTAAAATTTTATTTGACACAGGATCTTGATAAATTGCCCAGGCTGGACTCAAACTTGTGATCTTTCTGCTTCAGCTTCCCAAGTAAGCAGAAAGATTTGTCAGTCTTGAGAGAAATTTTTAAAGTTTTTTCATTTTGAATTTTATTTTTCTTTCTTGTTTTTGTTTTCAGTGTCACTGCTATGTTGTCTGATTTATTTTCTTCCTTGAGTTTACTGTTTTTTGCTTGTGTGTTTTTGCTAGGAGCTTAGGTTATTAATTTGAAATCTTTTCTGTTATCTGTACTGCATAGCAACTGCATGTCTCAAAACTACAGCAGCAAAAAACCAAAATCAATCAAAATTTAAAAAGCCAAAACAAAACAAAGAAACCAAACAAAAACTTCTGTTAACTTCCTTTGCACTTCACAAATTTTGATAGATCGTTTTTCTTTTCATTCAGTCTATGTCTTTTAAAAAATTATCCTTTGAGATTTTTGACTGATGAATTATTTAGAACAGTGTTGCTTAATTTCCCAAGTTTTAGGAGATTGTCCTGTTTTCTGTTTTTACTGAACTCTAGTTAGATTCAGTTATGATCAGAGAACATAGTAAATATGGCTTCAGTTCTGAATTTGTTCAGATTTGTCATTTAAAAATTTTTTTCTGTTTTCTTTCAGTTTCCCATTCCTTTCTTTTTTCTCTTCCTCTTGCTTGTCGCTTGAACGTTTTTTTAGTGACCCATCTTGGTTTCTTAATGTTTTTGAGCATATCAAATTGTAGAATTTTTGGTGATTGCTCTAGGTATTACTATATGCATATATAACTTATTACAATCTAGTGCTGTCTCCGTTTTATTATTTAAAGAAAAATGCAGAAATATTTTCTCATTTGTGTCCCTTTATCTGCCTAGTTTGTATTTTAAAATGTGATTGTTCAACAGTTATTTCTTTCTATTCTTTTCAGCCCCATTCTTATACTATTTTTCTGAGATTATGATGATAAAATGGTAGGCATTTTTAAAATGTCCCATAAGTTCTTGAATCTGTATTTTTTCCAATCATTTCTTTCTCTGTTGTTGATCTAGTATATCCCAAGTCTTCAAGTTTACTGATTCTATCCTCTGCCCTCTCTACTATTAAGCCTCTCTAGTGATCTTTGATTTTCAATTACAGTTTTTATTTGCTTTTTTTTTTAATATAACATCTCTGGTAAGATTTTCTATTTTCTATATATTTCAAGAGAACATATGTTAAGGTAAACTAAGGCACAAGTGAGACCACTGAGACAGACAATTTAAGCAACATGTGAGGACTTTATTGCAGATTGGGTATGTCTGCACTGAGGCCAAAAAAACCACTGGCCCTGAGCAAGGGGAGAGAGAGAATATGTTTTATAGGAGAGTTTAAGTAGGAGAAGGGGGCATTATTGAAATGAGTAGGGAGTCTAGGGCTAGGTGATAGACAGTGGTATTGGGTACAGGGTGCTGGCAGGCACAGCATGTCTCCTGGTTTTTTGTGGAATCAGCTCTCTGACGCATGGGGAAGCTCCTAGTTTCCTGTTGAGTGTGAATAACAGGTCTGTTGGGAAGCTTTTCTCTCCTAGCTGGGTGATGGTCTCACTTGGAGACCTGACGACATACACTTTCTTGCTGAGATATTTTTATGACTGTTGCTTTGAAACTGTTGCCAGGTAAAACCAATATCTGATCCATCTAATAGATGGGTTCAACAGAAGCGCATACCTTGATTTCTCTTTCTCATTCAAACAGTATTTTTTTTCAGTTTTTTGTCCAAGAATTTTTGGCTAGCCTTGATATTACAGTTGTATGAAAGGACAGATATTTTATTTTTTTAATTAAGTGTTTTACTAAGAAGTCTCCCTCTTCAAGCAGTAGCTATAGTTTCTAGGCTACTTTTATGGGTTTTAGCTTCATTGTCAATGTTTAGAGCCTGTGCAATAATATTTTGATCTGGTTTATTCTTTTGGAAGTATCGTTACACATGCTCAATGCTTGCTGGGACCACTGGGGAACTTGGATGCATTTCCTTTCCTGGGTGACCTGACGTGGCTGAGCCACTGTCCTGCCACTGTGGGGAGGGAATAATGAATCGGAGGAACTATAAAATGGAGGACCTTGTGTCTTCATGCCACTGAATGACATGCATGTGGTACAGTGCTCTACTGATGGTGTCCTTGCAGGTGGATTAGCTTGCCTAATTTGGCACAGGTATTGAATCAGTCTGTGCTTCCCTACTGTTTCTCTGAACATATTGTCTACCAGCCTGTGGCCAGGCAGGGATGGCCTGGAGATTTGATGTTGCTCCTGATATGGCACTCTGGCTGTAGATAAGGGTCGTAATGGGGCCCTGGGATTTGCCCTGACCTGCTGGGCCTTAACTGTACTTGCTCTGGTATGTCTGGGTCTGTGCTGCTGTTGGTGTAGGCTGATGAAAATACTCACCACAATCCTAGAGATGGAATAGTGTCATACTTTCTTATTGTTGTGACAAATTCCTAACACCTACAACTTAAAAGAGAGGCTTATTTTGGCTCACAGTTTGTAGGAGTTTCAGTTCATATTCAGCTGGGTACTAAAAGGATGGCACAACAGAGGAAAGTTGCTCATGGCGTGGCAGCTAGTAGCCGAGAGAGAGAGAGAAAAGAAGAAGAAGAAGAGGAGGTGGAGGAAGAGGAGGAGAAGAAGGAAGGAAGGAAAAGAAGAGAAGGGAAGGAAGGGAAAGGAAATGAGGAAAGAAGAGAAAGGAGAGGAGAGGAAAGAAGAGGAAATGACAGAAGAGGAGAGAAAAAGAGTAGAAAAGAGAGAAAAAAAAAGGAGGAGAGGACAGAAGAGAGGAGAGGAGAGGAGAGGAGAGGAGAGGAGAGGAGATAAATTCTTCCAGGTCATGTTCCCTGTGACCCACCTTCTCTTACCAAGCTTTACCTCCCAACATCCCATTTAAACTCATCATTAGACTAATCCACCAATGAGTACCACATCCCCATGATTCAACTATCTCCCCAAAGCCCCACCTATGTGTGGATGAGGTTGGGGGGCACATCTAGATATTGTGACGGAAACATTAAAAATCAACAATCCATTACTTTAAGGCAAGATGTGCCCACCCAGCCCATCACATAATTTAACCATTAGACTCAGCCTTGATTGACCTTAGCAGATGCAACTTAGAGACAGTCGGACCTGGCTCAGTCTGGCCGCCTCAATCTGAAATTCCTGTACTGTCCAACATGCAAACATATTGTATTTTGAAAGACTGTCCAACTGAGATAAACTAGTCAAGGACATGCTTAGTTTCAACCACCCCCTCAGCCCCAGTTTCCTCCCAATTTTTTCCCACCTTATGATAAACCACCCCTCTGACTAGCCTTCCCAGAAATAACCTGCCTGACAACATCTGACTAGATTCATGTAACCAATCATGTGATAACCTGGCCATCAGCCTTGAACTTCCTGCTTGCAAACTGTATTTAAATATTACTCTAAACTGACTTGTGGCTGGTGATTTGGAACTGATTCCCATAGCCCTCAATGTAAAGGGTCTTCCATTTGGTTTGCTATTAGATTTCCGAAACAATATAAATCTTAACAAGTAGTGACTAGGAGGCCCCTTTATGTAGTAACATAAGATTCTTGCTTTCCAGAGTCTTTGGACAGAGACTGAAGGTTTTACTTGGGACTTTTTAGGATCAGTGCAAGATGGTGGCAGATTGAAGGTCATTTTTGTTGCCTAGTCTGACGTATATGGGACTTTAAAATAAAGCAAAGTAGCAGCAGCAACAGCAAAAAAAATGAATTTTAAAATTTTTCTTCTAATCAATAATTTCCAGACATTTAAATTGTATTTAAAGGAGAAAAAACAGGGAAAAATAAGTTCACATCACCTTGTTCTAGAATTAAAAACCCAAATCTAATTATGAACATATTTGCAAGTATTAACAAAACAGTAATAAATCAAACTCAGCAATATGTTTATGGTATATTGAGTAAAATCCCAGGAACATAGTGTTGTCTTCATATCAGAAAATTATTTGATGTAATTTGTTGGTTGTTATGGTTTGTGTCTATGTGTGCCCCCAAAGCCTCATACAGTCATGGGGTCAGGGTTCTAGTATTTGTGATTGATTCATGGTCTAATGCTGGAATTATAGGTATGAGTGCTACATCCACTTGGGTGTGACCTACATACAACATAAGGGTCAGAAAAAGTCTTCTCTTGAGCTCTTCCTTTTTTACTCTTTTTGCTTTTGCTGTCTTCTGCCACCAGGAACTGTTGCCCTCTGCCATACCACCCTGCCTTGGAACTAGTTGATTATGGACTGAAACCTCCACAAACTGTTTATTTATAAACTTTTCCTTCCTTCATTTTGGGCATTGGGTATTTTGTCACAGCAATAAGAAAAAATAACACACTAGTTAATAAATTAAAGACAAAAACCATGATATTCATGAACAATATAAATTGGATAAAATTTAAAGACCTTCCAGGATAAAAATACCAAAACTAACTGTCTTTACTCTAAAAATGAAAAAAATTGACAATGCCAAGCATGTTGGTGCATGCCTGTAACCCCAGCACTTGGGAGGCTGAGGCAGGAGACTCACTGTGAGTTTGAGACCAGCCTAGGCTATATAGCAAGTTCAAGGCCAGCCTGAACTACATAGTGAGACCCTGTCACAAACCCCATACCCCCCAAAATTGACAGAAACAATAATTGATAATAAAATATTGAAATTTCATTTGAAATCAGGCCAAAACAAAGAAGCACACTATTTACATTTTTATTAAGTACTAATAGTTCTAACTAGTGGGAAAAGATAAGAAAAAGGCATAAAAGACATAAGAATAGGAAAATAGAATAGTACTATTTGGAAATGATATGGTTATACATATGAAACAAAAATAATAGAATTATAAGGGTTTATCAATATTAATGAAGATAAAATCATCAATGAAATTAATTATTTTCTATTTAATAATAAATAAGAGATGAAATTGAAAAGTGATACTTTTGAATATAAAAGTATCAAAAATAATCATGAATTAGAAGTGAATCTAATAAAATATGTACAGGACCTCAATATATGTGTAACACTTATATTATAAAACTTCTTTGAGGGATATTTTATATATTTTATTTATTTATTTTAAAGAAAACAAGGTCATTCAAAACAAAAGGATGGACATAGCACATGATTAAAATACAATACAAGGTGATCTAAAATGGTTGCTAGGATATCTCTTGTTATCTTCAATAGAATTGTCTATATCATCAGGCATAATAAAATTGAACATAGCGGTACAGAACAATATCAATGAAAACAAAATATTGGAGACATTATAGGACTTCAAAAGAAGTTAATAGTCATACCAGAATGGGTATACTAGTGAATCATGTTGTATACTCTCAGACTTGATACTACCAACCATAACAGATTTGAATAAAATCAGTCAAGACAAAACAGCAATCTAACAAACTAGATTCAAATAAGATCAGTCGTAATAAGACAGTGCAAGTAATACAGGGCTTCAGATTAAGGTAATAGGAAATTAAGGATGGTTACCATAGTATATCCTGCTATTTTTGGAATAGCTGTCTGTGCCCTCAAATCTAGTACAACTAGACAGACTGAAACAGAATATAATCAAACTAAACAGAGGGATGAGAATAACGTGGATTTTAAATCCTAATACACTATTAACAATGCTGTCTGCCTTCCTTTTTTAGACAATTCCTCCCCTTTCACTTTCACAGGGTGCATTGTACATTGTGTATCCCACTAACTCCTTTAGATTTTAGATTAGGGGGGCAATCCACTATTTACCTAAGTGGTTCTGAACCTTTTTACCCCCGAGTTTGATCTTAAGTTGTATTTCTTTACCTACAAAAGCCTCCAGGTTTTCCTTCCTTATAGCTGAGTAGTTCTCCATGCACAAAAGTGTCATGTCTTTCCAACCTATCTGCAGCTGCTGGATGAGCTGCCCCTATTTCTCTCTGGTTCCCTGTCACATAGAGCATTGTTTTCTCATCTTTGACTTTCAGTCCATAAACCCTCTTTCAGGTTGATTATATTTCCAATACAGAGCATCTTGATGGACCCTATCTCCTGATCTACTCTGCCTGTGTTTCTTTTTGTTAGTGTATCAAGGCCATTTATGTTAGAGATTATACCCAACCTTCTCTGCCTCATCTCTGCTATGCTGTTTTTCTGCCATTGGTTGTCTACTTTTCTCCTTCATTCCACTGTCTGCCCCATTCATTTATGCCTCTCTGCCACTGTTCCTGAAACCATGGGGTTTTTTTCTCTATAGAATGTCCTTCAGTATTTTTTGTAGGGTTGGATTGGTGGTCATGAGCTCCCCCAGTTCCTCTTTGTCATGGAAGCATCTTGTTTCTCCATTAATTCTGAGAGACAGTTTTACATAGTACATCAATCTGGGTTGGAGGTTATTTTCTTTCAGGGCTTGGATTACTTCACTCATAGCTCTTCTTGATTTGATTGTTTGTGTCAAGAAGTCTGTCATGATTTTGATGGGTTTTCCTTTAACTTATTTTTTTCTCTGATGGCTTTTAATATTCTGTTCTTATATTGAATTTCTGGGCTCCTGATTATTATATGTCTGAGTGTAGATCTATTTTGGCTATAGCTGGTTGGAGTTCTGTATGCCTCATTCATCTGAATATCATTTCCTTTTCCTATGCTTGGGAAGTTTTCCTTAATTATTTCTGTGAATAGCCTTTGTATTTCATTTGTGTATATCCTTGCTTTTTCACCACATTTTTTATTCTTAATTTATAGATCTTCTTGTCATCTTCTAGCCTTTGTATTGCTACTTCCTGTTTCCTTGTTATTTTTAAGAGATCTTTCCTTTTGCAATCACACTTTGCAAACATGTCTTCAAGTTTTGAGAGTCTATCTTTAGTTTCTTTCAAGCAGTTTTGCCAGCTTTCAATGGAGTTTTTAATTTCCTGGTAATCTCTTTGAATCTGTTTCATGTAGCATCAGTTTTTTTATATTCTTCATTAATGATTTCCCTCTTTTTTGTGTGCTCCTCCATTCTTTCATCTGTGTCT
>PVJX010002356.1:16902-48759 GCA_004027295.1 Dolichotis patagonum
TTTTTTTTTTTTTTTTTTTTTTTTTTTTTTTTTTTTTTTTTTTTTTTTTTTTTTTTTTTTTTTTTTTTTTTTTTTTTTTTTTTTTTTTTTTTTTTTTTTTTTTTTTTTTTTTTTTTTTTTTTTTTTGGTACCTGGGATCGAACTCACCACCTCATGCTTGCCAGGCAGGCGCTTAAGCCACTGAGCTAAATCCCCGGCCCTTTGTATTAGTATTTCTGTTTTGAGTTCTTCTGTAATGTCACAAAGGCATTTCTTTATGTCAGCTGATGCTGTTTGTGATATTGCATGTTTGCTGCCCTCTGTCTCTTCTGTGTTTACCTCTCCTGGACCCATATTCCCTGGGTTAGTGGCTGGAAACTTTTTCCTGTTTCTTTCTCTTGTCATGTTTCTGGTTTCTTCTAGACAGGTGCTGTAGTAGAGGTGCCAGGCCCTTTCTGTATTGGTTATGATTACTCTGAAGCATGCTGGCTAGGGATTGCTGTCCTCTCCAGTTTGCTGTTGATCACTGAGGTGTAAGCAGGGGTGGTGTAGGCTGGCTCCTCCTCTGCAAGTCAGTCAACCAGTGGGTGCCTTCACCAAGTTAGTGCATGCCATGTGGATGGAACCAGTTTGGGACAGTTTTGGAGCAATTTTGTCCCTGTCTTTTGGGTCCTGTCCAAGGACACAACCCAGCCCAAGCAAATCCCACCAATCTGCTCTGCACAAGGGGCAGCCAACTGAAGCCGCTGTGGTTCTGGGTTCAGGCCCATCCTTCCTGATTCCAATATGTTGTCCATCCTTCCTGATTCCAATATGTTGTCCATCCGGTCACCCCCTTCCACAGGAGAACCAAATTCCAAGCACTCACTGTGAACTAGTGCAGATCTCCATGTTGGCTCTGTTTTCCATTGTGGTGCATCCTCCCGCTGAGGTCCAGGCTCACCAACCCCCACCCACTTCAGCACAACCGAGAGTCATTTGACTCCAGGGCACCTAGCACAACATGGGACCAGCTCTGGTTAAAGCTCCAGCCTTTCTTCCACATTTTGTTTTCTTTCTTTCTTTCTTTCTTTTTTTCTTTTTCCTTAGTTTCTTCCCAGGTCATGACAATCCCTTTCCTTTTATCTGGTTTCCTCCATGGTGTTAAATTCTAGCTATTTCTGTCAGAGAGACTCTTTAACTTGCTACTTATTGATCCATCATCTTCCCAGAAGTCTTCTTTGAGGGATATTAATAAGCCTATCTGAATGAAGAGATCTGAATGAAAAGAGGTATCATGATACTCATGACTATTAAAATGATTAAAAGTATAAAAACCTTAATTTACCCCCAAACTGACTTTTAGATTCAATACAATTTATGTTTATATCAACAACTTAATTCTAAAATTTATTGAAAAATCAAGGGCCAAGAACAGCTAAGCCAATTTTGTGGAATACGATATAAATCTTATTTTACTATTAAAGATCATTACTTATAAAACTGTGTTCTTTATGACTGTTTGACATTATTCTAATAGGAAGGAATTTGAACAAAGTAGAATAGACAATTCAGAACCAGAGTCCTGAATTTATGGAAACTTGATTTATGAGGAATTTGGCCTTGAAGAATTATTCTGTTTAATAAATAATACAGGATCAATTAGGTATCCATAAAAAAATAAAATGAAATTGAACCACTACATGCATCACACCAAAATTTAATTCTAGGTGGATTATTGACCCGAATGTGACAAGCAATACTGGAAAGCTTTTAGAAGGTAATATAAATCTTTTTAACTTCAGTATGAGAAAAATTTTCTTAAGAAGCAGTGACCACAAATGATTAAATTGGTAAATTAAAATAGATTAAATAAAAAAGCTTCTGTTCCTCAATATGCTGAAAAGTAAAACAAAAAGTAACCCACACACTTAAAGAAAGTATTTGAAGCTGTAATTGACAAAGAAATTATATTCAGATGATAAAATGTCTTCTTAAAAACTATAAGAAAAAAAACAACATAATTAAAATACAAAAAAAATTTTAACAGTGCTTTTACAAAGAAAAAATAAATGACCAATAAACATGAAAAATGCTCAACCTAATTATTTTTCTTTTCTTCTTTTCTTTTCTTTTTTTTTGAAGTAGAGTCCATGTAGTTCAGGCTGGCCTTGAACTCACCATATATCCCAGGCTGGCCTCAAATTCACAGTGATCTACTTGCCTCAGCCTCCTGAGTGCTGGGATTACAGGCATGCACAATAATCCCAACCTCAGTCTAATTATTAACAGGAAAAACATCAACAAATTTAAGTCAGTAGATGATATTGTTTATCTACTAGGCTGGCAAAAGATAAAAATCTTGACATTAATGTTGCTGAGACTGTGAAGTGATAGGAATTTTTATACACTATTGATGGGACATGAATTAGAAAAATCACTTTGGGACCCCATTTTGCATTGCTCAGTAAACTTGAAGACATGGGTATCTTTTTCACATGCTATTTAAATTGCATGTATACCATAGAGGAATATGTACACATGTGTACTTGAATGATAATGTGCATGATAGTAGAGCTCATCATGGCCCCAAGCTTGAAACCACACAGATGTATATTCACTGTATATTTATGAACTGTAGTCACAGTGTGCACAGGTGAATCTTAAAGATGGGCAAAAAAGCAGACTATCAAAGTCTTCAAATTGTTTCTAGGCCTGATGGTACATGCCTGTAATCCCTGCACTTAAGAGGCTAAGCCAGAAGGATTGCTACAAATTTGAGACCCCCATGGGCTATGTAGTGAGTTCAAGGCCAGCCTGAACTCAAGACCCTGTCTCAAAATTTTAAAATGCAGATTTCTTCCCCTTTTATAAAGTACAAAAATAGGTAACACTAAATAAAACATAGACTTTGAGACTATGAAAAGCACAATAATGGCCATCCACCAAAGATTCATGTGCCCTAATTCTCACCATCTGTGGAGGACTTCACTAGTGTTCATAAGGTTAAAGACTTTAGAGGGTGAGATGCTTGTGGATTATCAGATAAACTCAGTATAATCCTAAGGTCCATAAGAGTGGAAGAAGGAATTAAGAATTAGTTAAGGATAATATGGTTATCAGGATCTGTGACTGAAGACATGTTTTGGGGGGTTCAATGAATGCAGGTATACATGGGTGTGGGTGTGGTCCCAGACGTTACTACAGAGAAAATGCTAGACAGAAAAAGCTATATATTGGATGCTTTCTCTTACATGACAAAACCAAAGCATAAGTAAAGAGCAAAATAAAATGTAGATGACAGGAATGGGGATGGATTTTATGGAGATGGAAAGGGGAACAAGAGGGGAAGCAAAAAGGATCAAAATGTGATATGTGTGTGTACCAATTTTCCACAGTGAATGTGTGTAACATGAGGGGCAAATATATACAAACAAAGAGAAAAGAATGAAAACAAGAAAAGGAATCAGAGAAGGAGATGTTATAATGGAAGCCAGAACAGAGACATGCTCCACTGCTGATTTTGAAGATGTCGGAAGAGGCCCATAGCCAAGGGATGTGAGGTGCCTCAAGAAACTGGAAAAGACAAGGAAATAGATTTCTTGCTTAGACCTTCAAGGAAGACATGCAGCCTTGTGGACATCCTCATTTTATCTAGAAAGACCTGTGTTGGATTTCTAAATGTACAGAACTGTGACAGAATGGCTGAGGGGCTGGTTCGAGGAGGTCCTAGATCTAGCCCCCTTGCATCGTAAAAAAAGTGTACTCTTTTAAGCTGCAAAGTTTGTGGTAATTTGTTACAGTACACATAGTAAACAAATGCAGGTTTGTAATGGTAAACTTAGAAATAAAAGGAAGGAGCTTATGTTAAGACATGAAAGGGGTCACTTTTAAGTAAGGAATGAGCAGGCTGTGTGGACAGGAAAAATCCCTTGGAAGGTTATGGGGCCCTGGTACCGTCCCTGATTTACACTGTGTATATCTAGAACCATACTTTTAATTCTTATTTATACATTTGTATTTTTGTGTTATACATTACAATTTTTTTGTGTTTGTTTTTTCTAGATGTTTCAAAACCAGCAGTTCAGGCTGGCTTTGAACTCATTGTGTATAACACATGGTGATCCTCCTGCCTCAGCCTCCCAAGCCCTGGAATTACAGGCATGCACCCCAACATCTGGGATACATCACAATTTTTTTTAAAAAAAGAGAAAGTTTTTAAATAATATAAAATTATTTAAAAGAATGAAAGAAAAGCTGATTCTAAAGCTAGAAGTCTTAAGACTGCTTCCTTGGAGACCCTGGGAAGCTAGATATTATCAGTCCAAACCCTCCCTCAAAACACATAAGGGCAAAAAGTGGATTCTGTGTTAATCAGATTGTGCTAATTGGGAAAATACTTGAGATAACTTAGAAGGAGAAAGGTTAGTTTTGGCTTACAGTTTTAGAAGCTGCAGTCCATGCTCAGTTGTCTAGTTATTTTGAGGCAGCATATTATAGTTGCTGGGAAGCAAAGAGGACAGGAAGAGGCCAGTGATCCAGTGTATGTCTCAAAACAACTGAACTTCTTAAAAAAGATTTCACCTACCAAGGGTTCCACCACCTTCCAACAGCACAATGAGCTGGGTACTAAGTTTTTAACAGCCAGGCCTTTTGGGGTCACTTATCCAATCCATACCAACATCACTCATGTACTGATGTGGGCTTCTCTGTTATCCAGTTATCCAGTAACCACTCAGGTTTTCTTATACGGAGAACCCCTTTGGTCAGTATTTCAGTATATATGAGATAAGAAATGCACAATGGTATTCTTCCTACTTCTTTGAATAGCATTTTGGCTGGTCATTGTAAGTCATAAACAAATTCCAGTTTTTTTGTAAACAAAAGAAAGGTCACAATGAAAACATTAAATGAGACTTTCAGAATGGAGTTGGGAGGCCTTGAAGAAAGCAAGACTGAAGCACATCTCAAGCTGTTTTCTGGGAATGTGGAATTTCACTCTCCTTTTCTCCTTGACTGCAGGAATCTGGAACAACCAGATAATTACATTATTTCCAGAGACATAAAATGTATATCAAGAGGTTATCAGACTCTTGTTTCCTTGACTTTAAAAAGCTACATATACATTCTTTTCTTATCTCTTATAGTCACTTAGTCCCTGTTCCTGCTCAACTTCAGTGGAAGCTTCCTACATACCAATTTTTTTCTGCTTTGCAATAAATCAACACTGATTACCTATATAAGCCACACTTGAGATTCTTTCAGTGCTATCTGAATCTGTGCCTCTTAAACTGCAATCCCTAAGATCCCAGATAGTGTTCTTCTACTTTTACAGTCTCAGAGCTCAAATTAATTGATAGTACGGTAGCTGCTAGTTTACAAAATGAACTGAATTAGTAATTAGGATTCACTCAAACAGTCATTCCATCAGTATCCTCTCAGTCTTAGGTACCAGGCTAATCTCTGAGGCATAGAGACAAATAGAATGGAACTCCAAGGTCATGAAGAGAGATAGGCAGGAGATAAAGAGCTGTGCAAGGATTTCCATATGAGCAAGGTCTTAGGGAAACATATAGTAAGATATGGCCAAGGTTACCACAGAGATTAACATGTTCACTACAGAAGTGCAGTTCTTTTATCTTGCTGTTCAGTGACTCTGATTTGAATTTGATCATCCTGCGGGCTTGAATCACCAGTGGTGTATGCATGACTCTCTGAAAAAATAGGTGCCACTGCTAGCCCCAAAATCAGCCAAATGCTTCCCAATATTTTGTGCACTCTTCATAAATCTACCACCTTTATGTGTAAAATGTTTTTAAGAAATTCACAAATATAAGTTCTTTTTAATTTAATGAAATAAATTCATTTATTATTACAATGATTTTTAAAAATAGACATGAACAGTATTAATTAATATTTATACTTAATTATTCAAATTTAAGCAACTAACTAGCTTCGGTCCATTTATGGCCTTTTAATTAATTTTATTAGTAAAAAGACTGGTAAAAGTGATTATATTTGTTTGTACGAACAGTGGTACAAGTCACCCAATGGTATGGGAATGGATTCTCATAGGAAAGGATTATTACAGGAGATCAATAGAAAGAAAAGAAGCATTATAGATTAACTAAGAAGACTAAGCAGAGAGGAAGGCATTTTAGCTGACAACTAGTGGAAGGGGAGCAGATGCTGAGCGCATTTGTGGTTGGCTTTAACTGTCATCTAGACAACATTGAGAGAAGCCTGTAGGAAATGGAGAAAGTACTGTAGGTGCAGAGGCAAGGTTCCAAGCTAGAGATTAAAGTATCAGAGCCCAAACAAGAGCACCAGGGAAGGTTGGTTAGAGGTAGAAGCTCGAAGCACATTATATGAACTTATTATCAAGAGAGAGAGATGTAGAATTTATGTATCTTGTCAGATAATAGAACAGACTTAGAACCTCCTCTCTAGTGATCATTCTCCAACTACCTATATATGTCCCTTTAATCTCTTTTTGTTTATTCACTCAACAAATATTTTTTGAGGCACTGGATATACAGCAGTAAATGAAACATGAATGGTCTATTGTTAAATGCTGTTTTTCAACTTTTGCAGCATTAGAATTCCCACTCAGGAAAGAGCCCTGTGCATGGGGCCCATGTGCCAAACCTGTAATCTTGATGAATCAACTTTTACTAGTAAATGTGGTAATTCCAGTAACACTGATAACATAAACAACCCTCTTGTTTAGGAATGTGGACAACCATTTAATGATAGATTGGAAATTACTCTGACTGCCTAAAACATCTAGAGATTTGTTCCACTTTTAGAAGTGGAAGTGTGAGGCAAACCAGGATCCCCTATTAGATAGGACCACGCTCAGTAGTTCTTTCAGATAAAACATGACCTAGGACAGTGGTGGCAAAACCACAGCACATGTGTGACAGTGTGCTGTATGTATCATTGAAAGCTCTGTTATTTTTTTTTTTCTTTTAATGTATGGGCTGTCTATTCTATACTAAAACCTCAGTATTCAGGTTTAATTGTGGCATTGGTACTTTGTGATAAATAGTGGGTTTTAGGTTGCAGTTTGACCACTTGGTCTCTAAAAGTTTGGCCATCACTGACCTAGAATTTAGGGTTACCTCAGGGAGTATTAGAAATAATTGGAGTACAATTTAATTGAGAATCTCAAGGTAGCTGGAAAAAGGAAAATATAATACAAGATAGTGAGAAGACATTTGATTTACTCTCTTATTCTTTCCTTTACTTCTGTATGTATTTCTATTGTCTTTCTTTACGTATAGGGAATGCATAAAAATATACTTTATAAACTTTGAATTTAAATACCCTACCATCTGAGGAAAAAGCATTTCTTTTTAATTCTCGTTTTCAGTTTTCTATCATAGGGAACTTGATTGGTATCACTTGGATTGGATACTTACTGCTGGTCCAATCAACAGCCAGAGTAGACTAGGGTGGGTGGGGCTGCCATCATGATCAACAAAATGGCTGTCAGAGATTCACTGTTCTATGCAGAGGCAAGGCTGAGGAGGTAGTAAACAGAAGATACTAGTTATTCCAGGATCTCTTTGCTTCTCTTTTATTCTCTCTAGTTTGTATTCTTTCATAACTTGCTTCATGAGATTATTGATTCACAGTTTTAAGTATCATCAGTAGACTAATTGCCAAGCTCTATGGTCTATATTTCTGTTTCAAACTCCAGACACTATGGTCTATGTTCAAGTCAAAGTCTTGAGTTGCTCTCATCTTCACACTTCCGCTCAGATCTCACATCCAACAAACAAATAAAATCCTGCTTGATTTTCCTTCATGTTGTGCCTAGATGCCGGCTACTTTTTATAACTTACTGTCATGGCTCTAGTCCGACCATATCATTGTTTATTGATTAATGTTATCCCTGCTTCTTCTGCTCCTAGCTCACCTCAACATCAATGAATTTTCTCAACCATTGAGTCAAATTCCATAATCTTTGTGCTCAAACATCTGCATAAAATGTTGTCCCATGGAATTTAGGATTCCTTAACTTTCTGATTTCATCTTCAGAACTCTCCCTCAGCCCATCAGCCTTAGTCATTGTGACCCCTGGTTGAACTTCAGCTCCCATCATTTCCTTGCTTGCAGTTTTTGATGATGTACTCTGGCAAGTGGCATAAAGCCAAGCCTTGAAGCCTAGAGACATGTGTGGAGATTACATCTCCAACCCACACTGTTATTTCTATTCCCTGTCACTTAACTCCAGCCACACAGGGCAATTTATGGTGCTTTGCAGAGTCCTCGCCAAGAAGAGGTTATGCTTACGTCCCTTCTATTCCTGTCCTCCCCTGACAGAGCATGGCCCCCAGTAGTAGTGCCTGATGCTTCCAATCACACTCCAAGACCAACCTGTCCCCAGACACAGGCTCATCCACTGGAACATGGTGTTACTTTCTGTTCTTGGCAGCTACTCTTGCTAAATGTACCACAGAATAGAAAGCACATGGCCGGCACAGGTGCTTTCATGGAACAACAAACAATTTCAGCAGTGCTCTGCATTCCTCAAGAAATAATTTAAAATATGAAAAAACAGCTGTATACAGAAAATATAATTGGAACTGAAATGATATTAAAAGTATAAATATTCTAAAATTTTAGGGAATGGAGAAATGCTTATGATAGAAAATACCAAAATGTTGGAGTATTTTATAGTATATTACATTTAGTATATTACATCAATGTAAATGTAATTGTTGTGAAGAAAATGGAAAACATTTTTGAAATAGGTTAGATAAAGAGAAATTGCAGCTTATAATTTAACCAATATTAAATTCCAATTGTTTGAAAATTCTATACACATTTATTACAATAATAATTGACAATAACAGCATTTTGTTCACTGCTTCCTTCCCAAATACCACTGTATGTGTCTTGAAAACACTGGTCTTAGCCAGACATGGTCATTACACTTGTAATTCCAACTACCTGGGAGGTTGAGGAAAGAGGATCATGAGTTAGTTCAAAGCCAGCCAGGGCAGCTTAACAGACACTGTCTCAAAATAATGAAAATGGCTGCAGTGCACCTGAGCAATAGAGCACTTACCTCATATATGAGAAGCCTTGGGTTCCATTCCTAATATGACTACCAAATATAAATCAAGACAAAACAAAACAAAATAACAAAACTAAAACAAAAACCACTATTTTTTGGCTGGAATTGTAGCTCAGTGCTGAACTTTTTCTTAGCATGTGTCATTCCTATCACACACACACACACACACACACACACACACACACACACATTCTATCCTCATTACCACAAAAGAGGAAAAAGCTATTCTTGTTTTAAAAAATTTGTATTTACTTGATGACAAAAGACATTCATTTATACATGTATAACCTATGTGAAAATAAAATATACATTAATATATAGATTGTGGGCTTATTTTGGCATTTTTTATTTTGAAGAGAATAAAAACAAATGAAATAAAATAGAATAGAGTCAATCAAAACAATGATGAACATGGTACATGACTTAAAACAAAATATAAGGGAATTAATAATGGCTACCATAGTGCCCCTTGTTATCTTCAAAAGAGTTGCCCATACCATCAGGCATAATAAAATCAAACAAAATATTACAGAATAAAACTAATAAAAACAAAACAATGGAAACAGTACAGGGCTTCAAAACAAGGTAATAGTAAAACTACAATGGGTACCATAATGCATCTTGTTATCTTCAATGTAGTCGCCTATACCATCAGACATGATATAATCAAACAAAACAAAATAGAGTAACATTAGTCAAAACAAAAAAATGAAAGCCATACAGGGCTTCAAAACAAGTTAATAGGAAATCAAAAATGGTCGTCATAATATATTTTGTTATTTTTTAAATAACTATCCAAGCCATCAAATATAATAAAATTAGACTCACTGAAACAGACTAAAACTAAACAGAATAATGAAAACAATATGACTTTCACACATAATCACAATAATAGATTAACAATGGCCACTGCCTCCCCTTTTTAGACACTTCTTCAGCTTTTACTTTCACAGGATGTATTATGCATTTTGGATCCCACTAACTCCTTTACACTAGGTAGAAAACACAATATTCACCCATGTGACATTGAACCATTTCATCTGTTTGCATTATCTCAAGTTGTATCCATTTACCTACAAGTACCTCAAGATTATCTTTATTTATAGCTAAGTAGCTTTCCATTGTATAAAAGTGCCATGATTTTCTTAACCAGTCTGCAGCTGATGAGCAAACTCTCCACACTTCTTTCTGGTTCCCTGTGAGCATTGTTCTCTCTCCTTTGACTTTCAGTCTATGAACCCCCTTTTAGGTTAAATGCGTTTCTTGTATAAAGCATATTGATGGACCCTGTCTTCTGATACACTCTGCCTGTGTTTCTTTGTATTGGTGAATTGAGTCCATCTGTATTAGTGATTATGGCCAATATGCACTGCCTCATCTCTGCCATGCTGTTTTCCTGCTGTTGGCTGCCTACTTTTCCCCTCCATTCCATTATCTGCCCCACTCAGTGAGCCCCCTCTGCCATTGTTCCTGAAACCATGGTGTTTTTTAATCTCTCTTTAGAATGTCCTTCAATACTTTTTGTAGGGTTGGTTTGGTAGTCATGAATTCCTTCAGTTGTTCTTTGTCATGGAAGTATCTTGTTTCTCCATTAATTTTGAAAGATAGTTTTGCATGCTACATTGGTCTGGGGTTGGAAGTTGTTTTCTTTTAAGACTTGAAGTACTTCACTCCAAACTTTGCTTGATTTGATGGTTTGTGTTGAGAAGTTTGTTGTGATTCTGATAGGTTTTGCTTTATAGGTGTTTCTTTTCTCTGACAGCTTTTAATATTCTGTTCTTGTGTTGAATTTCTGGGATCTTGATTATTATATGTCTGGGTGTAGATTTATTTTGGTCATGGCTAGCTGGAATACTATATGCCTCACTTACCTGAACATCATTTCCTTTTCCTATGCTTGGGAAGTTTTCTGAAATTATTTCTGTAAATAGACTTTTAATGTCATTTGTGTTGACCCCTGCTTGAAGCCAGCTACTGCCTTCTTCTTCATTTAAGTTTTTATTTTTTACTCTGTGGGCTTCAATTGTTACTTTAGGTTCTTCCTGGGTCCAGGGAACCCACTTCCTTCCTTCCTTGTTGTCTTCCCCATGATGCCGTATTACAGCATCTGGACTGTTTCTCTCAGAGAGGCTGTTTTCTCTATTGCTTACTATTCTGCCATCTTCCCAGAAGTTTTATTTTGGCATATTCACACATGCATATAACATACTTTGATCATTGTACCCTGTGAGGAGCAGCTGAGCTGGAGACCAACCACATATTCGGAACCAGAGCAAGCCATCCCTGAGAACATGGAGCTCCAGAGGTGAGCCATGTAAACAAGTTCTTGGGATTAGCTGGCTGGCCTTGGTGCTCTTCCATGTTAATTGCAGCACACATAGCTTTGAGAATCAGTGTTCTCAGCAAAGCGTAGACCTCATGCTTTTGACTCTGTCATGTGCTTCCTCCCTTTTTACTATGCATAAATAAAGAGGGAGAACATTCTTGGATGTTCCTGCCTCACCATTAAAGAAAGGTCAAGTCCCATCAGGTCCTAGCTTCAGTATGTGTCTAGTTTTTTCTTAATCTCCCATTTCCCCATCTCAGGATGCTGCTGACTGCATGTGTCATGGCACTCCTTGATTTTCCACTTCTGTTTTCCTCTGCCCTACCCTAATCCTCTTGTCTAAAATACTATCCCCTCTATTTTGTATCATCTTTCCTTTTTTTTTAAGAATCAAAATGTTTTTCCACTAGATTCCTCATATGAGAGAAAACAGGCAATGTTTGACTTACAGATTCTGGTTTATTTCACTTAACATGGTAATCTTCAGTTCCATTCATTTTCTTGCCAATTACTTTTTATATAAACTGCACTTATTTTCCATTAATTTGTTGATAGGCCCCCAGGCTGTTTCTATTGCTTAGCCATTGTGAATTGTGCTGCAATAAACATGAATATCTGGTATCCTTATAGTACACTGACATTACTTCTGCTAAGAAGTGATATAACTGCGTCAGATAATATCTCAAGTTTTAGTTTTGTAAGAAATTTTTTGCCTACTTGAATAGTGGTTGAATACTTATTTACAATCCTACTTGAGTACTTATTTGTGATCCCACCTATAGTGTAGAAGAATTACTTTCCTCTGCATCCTCACCAATATTTGTTGTTTGCTATATTCTTGATGCTAGTGAGTTTGAGGGGAATGGAACACAATCTCAACGTAGATCAGATCTGAATTTCACAGATTAACTGTATTGGGTGTTGTATTTTGTCATAGTTTGTTTGTTTATTTATTTATTTTAGGGCAGAGTCTCACTATATAGCCAGGGCTGGCCTTACGAATTGCAGCAACACTCCTGCCTCTTCCTTCTAAGTTCTCAGATTGCAAGTATGTGCCATCATGCCTGGTTTTTCATAGATTCTTCTGCGTATATTGACATGATCATGTGGTTGTGCTCCAGCTTCTGTTTACGTGGTCCATTGCATTTATTGATTTGTGTATATTGAACTATCCTTTCATCCTTCAGAAGGAGCCTACTTGGTTATGATGTATAATCTTTTTAGTGATTTGTTGTTCTCTGTTTGTCAGTATCTTGTCAAGGATTTTTGCATCAATTTTCATTAAAGAGGTTGGGGTATAGTTTTGTTTTCTAGTTGGGTCTTTGTTTAGTTTTAGAATCAAGGTAACACTAGCTTTTAGGAATAAGTTTGGTAGTACTCATTCCCTTTCAATTTAATTAACAAGCTTGAGGAGTAGTAGTGTTAGATCTTCCATGACGTTCTTATAGAATTCAGTGGTGAGTCTATCAGATCTTGAGCTTTTTTTAGTTGGAAGATCTATTACTACAGCCTCAATTTCATTGCCTATTATTACATTTTAAAGGTTTTTTATATATTCTTGGTTAATTTTTGATAATTCATATGTATCTAGAAATCTACTTTTCTTCTGGATTCTGCAATTTATTGGAATACAGATTGTTGAAATGGTCATTAATAATTTGAATTTTTCAACTTCCTTTTGCCTTTTCATGTCTAATTACATCCATATGGGTCTTCCTTTTTGTTCTTGGGTAAGCTTAACTAAAGGTTTACCTATTTTGTTTATTCTTTCAAAGAATTAGCTCTTCAATTCATTGATTCTTTGTATTTTTGTAGCCTCAGTTTTACTAATTTGTGCTCTGATCTTTATAATTTTCTGCACTGCACTATTTTTTGATTTGGATTGCTCTTGTTTTTCTAGGACCTTCAAGTGGAATTAAATGGAACCATTCTGTCTGAGATGGGAGCATTTGTATGACTATTTTAATTGTGCGCTTAGGTTGTAGTATGTTCTACTGACATTATTATTTGATTGTGGTCATTGTCTTATTTCTTCCTTGATTTCTTCTATGACATATTGGTTATTCAAGAGTGTATTGTTTAATATCCATGTGTTTGTATAATTTCTGTGGGTATTTTTGTAATTAATTTCTAGTTTTGTTATACTATGATCTGATAATATGCATGGGGTATTTCAATTCTTTTGTGTTAATTTAAGCGTGCCTTATGGGATAGCATGTTGTCTGTTTTAGAGAAAATTTTGTGTGCTCCTGAGAAGAATGAGTATTCTGCTTTTGGGTGGAAACTTCTGTAGTTATCTGTAAGTCCATTTGTTTAAAGATTTGGTTGTACTCTAACATTTTTTTTTTCTCATTAACTTTATATTTGTGATAGTGGGATTTAGGGTTCCCTTACTCTGTTGATGATAATCTGATTTTTTTGCCAGTAGTATTTGTTTCATGAAGTTGGCTCTACTAGTTTTTGGTATATATCTAATTATAATTGTTATCTCTTCTTGTTGAATTGTTTCCCAAATCACTATGTAGTGACCTTCTTTACCTCTTTTAATAAATTTTGGCTTTGAGCCTATCTTGTCTGAAACTAATACCTACTCTTGCTTGCTTTGGTGATCCTGGTGGAGATGTAATTTTTTTTTGCTTCCTTTAATTTTAGTCCATGAATTATTTTTTTGATAAAATATGTTTCTTGCATACAGCATAACATTGTGTTTTGTTTTTTGACCCAATGTGTAAATCTTTGTCTTTTGATTGAGGAGTTGAGACCAATCACATTGAGAATTATTACTGAAAGTTATTGACTTTTTTCTGTCACTGGGTTCCTGTTGATTTTTTTCCTCACATTTTGCTTAACTGTTTATTGAACTTGATGCATTCATTGCACTAGATTTTTGACATAATAGCTTCTTTGTCTCTTTTTAGGCTCTTTTTTTGTGTGTGATGATTTGGTGGTCAACAATTTCTTAAGGTGTTTGTTCTCATGGAAAGATCTTACTTCTAAATCAATTTTGAAAGATAGTATTTCAGGATACATTAGTCTGAGTTGGAAATTGTTTTCATAATTATAAGTATTTAAAAGCTTCACTCCAATTTCTCCTGCCTTTTAAAGCTGTGTTGAGAAGTATGCTGTAATTCTAATGGTTTTATTTCTTTATAAGTGATGTGTTGCTTTTCTCTAACAACTTTTAAGATTTTTGTCCTTGCCTAGGGCTTCTGGGGTTTTTACTACGGTATGTTGTGAAAAAGTTCTTCTCTGATCATGGCTATTTGGGATTCTATACACATCACTTATTTGTAGGCCCACTCCCTCATACTTGGAAAGTATTTTTTATTTCTGTAAAAAGTTGTTTTTAATGCCATTAATACTACCCTATATTTTAAAAATTAATTCCAATTAATTTTAGTTTTCTTTGAATCATTTAGCTGGGTTACAGGCATATGCCACCATGCCAAGTTACCCAACTTTAATAGATTTTTTTGTTTTGGATTTCTTTGTGGTACCTTTTTGTGGGCTCTAGTTTTCTCTTAAATTGGGTAAGTTCATAGTTTTTGTCACTTAACTTAGCTTAGCTACTTTTTATTAGTGTCTTCTGTAAAGTTACTTATTATTTTATTCAGTCCATTATCCTTTTAGTTATATCATCTTTGAGCTCAGAAAACTATTGAGCTGGGTTTTTTTATTCTTTTAATAGTTCATGCACTTTAGATGCTTGAACTTTTATTTCCTCCCCATCAATGCCCCAATTATCAGCTTTTGGGAAGTTTCAAGTTTTTCAGGCATTTTTTGCTCATTTTCTCAGATTTTTACTGTGTATGCATGTGTGTGTGCACTAAAGTTTGAGGACTGATTATATTAGAAAGACTTTGTTGCTATTATGCATATCTCTTTTATGTCTGTTTTCAAGTGGTATGCACTTGATGTGGGTATGTATAGGGCTTTGCCTGTTTTCTGAGATTTGACCACTTCCATTTATGTGGGGAGCCAAGGGTTCAGTCTAATTTGCCTAGAAACCATTTCTTTGGAATTGAACTACAGCACTATTGGTAACACAAAATGTATCAGGTATTGACAAATACTAAAAACTAATTAATAGCAACCACTATACCACTATGGCAATAGTAACAATGTCAGGAACAATAATGGCATCCACACCCTGATGACCCCAGCAGCTTAAGGAAGTATTGGCCACCCCTCCCCCAACCTGGATGACATCAGCAGCCTATGGAAGCATCAGTCATCCCTCCCCTCATCTGCACAACCTCAGAAACCGGGTGGCGACCCCTCTCCTTACCCAGGTGACCTCAGAAGATAGTCAGAGCTTGTCCACCCATCCCCAGACAATTTCAAGAGTCCACTGAAGAGTCAACACCTTCCCTCTCAACCAGAAAAACTCAGTAGCTAGTGGAATTGTCAGCAGCTACTCTCCCCCATACAGAGGAGTTCAGCAGTCAGTGGGAGCATTGCTCATCTCTCCTCCACCTGAAGTACCTCAGTGGGTTGACAGGAGCCTTGGCAACCTTTTCCCTAACCTGGTGAACCTTGGCAGGCCTTCAAGAGTGTGGGTGAGCCTTTCTTCCACACAGAGGACCCTGGGTGAGCTGGTGAGAGTTCTGTGAGACCTCTTCCCACTCAGAAGAACCCAGCTAGGCCTGAAAGAACCCAGCAACACAAGGCCCTGACTAGACTACACAAAAAGCAAAATACAATATCAAACCCCAAGCCCATCTGGAGCAAGTACCGGAGACATAAAAACAGAGACACTGAAAGTCACATACCTGAAATTTCTGAAAAAATAGCAAGTAAAGTAAAGAAATAAATCCATGAGGCTACAGAGGTAATTAGATCAGAAATAATTTTTCAGGTAATAAAAAAAAAAGACAACATCAATGAAGGAATTGCTTGAAATAGCTAGGGAAGACGTAGGTAAAAAAGTATAGGAGCATGAAAAAATGATAGGAACCTTAAATAAACAATATAAGAAGCAATTAGAATGCATGAAGCAAATTTAAAAAGATATCCAGGAAATTAAAAATTCCACTGAAAGCTAACAAAACCACATGAATGAAACTTAAGACAGAATTTCAGACCTTGAAAACAGGATCATGACTAGTGATTGTGAAATGAAAGAACACTTTTTTAAATTTTAAAAAGGATAAAATGGAGTAAAACAAATCAAAATAAACCAGTGTAAGAGGCACAGGTCTAAAAGCATTAGAAAATCAACAATAGTTACCATAATGCCTTTTGTTGTCTTCAACATAGCTCCAGATAGCTTCAGACATAGTAAAAATCCAAACAGAACAGAATAGAATAGAAACAATAAAAACAAGACAATGAATGTAATAAAGGACTTCAATACAAGCCAATAGTAAATCCAAAATGGCTACCATAATATATCTTGCTATCTTTGAAATAGTTGCTCCTGCTATTTGACATAACCAAACAAAACAAAAGAGAATAAACCCAACTCAACAGAACAATGGAAACAATAAAGGACTTCCAAAACAAGACCATAGGGAATCAACAATAGCTGCAACCCTCATAAGGAGATTCTCCCTAGATGTCACACTGTGTACCACTATCCTCTGAACCCATGATCAGACCACTGGCCCTAGACCTGGAATGTTAGTAAAAAACCAAAGCACCAGAGGCATCCAATTGTATTTTACTTCCATAGCTATCATCACAGCCTGTGTTTCTCCAGATAAGCCAGTTGCTTACAACAGAGGCAGGAGAGGCTTAGGGATGGTACTTTTTGTTTGCCAGCCCACATGCTGGAAGGGGCTAGGGTCTGGCTGTTCCAATCTGGTGGAGCTCTGCATGTGGTGTTGCTTCCCAGACTGGGTTTGCTTGCTAATGTGTTAAATGAAAGAACTCTTAAAAATGACAAGGAGTCATGAAATAGCAACTCAACAACTCCAGGATGATGCAAAGAAACACAATACAATACTGATAGGTGTCAATGAAAATTCAGGAGTCAACACAAATGACATAACAAAAACTATTTGTAGAAGTAATAGCAGAAAATCTCCCAAGCATGGGAACAGAATCTGATAATTTGTAAAATGAAGCATTAAGAACTCCAAACATCTATAATCAAAATAAATCTATGTCCAGACATATAATAACCCAAAACCCAGAAATTCAGCACAAGAGCAGAATATTAAATCTATTAGAGAAAAGAAACAAATCACCTATCAAGGAAAGCTTACTAGAATCACAGCTGACTTTTCAACATGAGTATTAAGTTAAGAAAAACTTGGAATGAAGTATTTGAAGCCCAGAAAGAAAACAACTTTGAGCCCAAATTGATGTATCTTGCAAAACTATCTTGAAAAAAAAAAAAAACCTATCTTTCAAAACTAGTGTAGAAATAAGATACTTTCATGACAAAGAACAACTGAAAAAATTTGTATGCACCAAATTAATCCCAGAAAGAGTACTAAAAGATAATCTACATAGAGATAAAAAAATGACCACAGTTCCCAGAACAACAACAGCAAGAAACCACCAGGCAGCATAAGCAATTAAACAAAAGGGAAAAGAAGGGAAATAACAACAGGAAAATAACATGACAAAGATAAGCAAGTACATATCAGTTATAACCATCAATGTAAATGGCTTCAATTCACCAATAGGCTACCAGAATAGATCAAGAAACAAGCTTTAGCAATATGCCATATACAATAAAGACACTTAGCTCAATAAGAAACTCAGACTGAAAATCAAAGAATGGAAAATAATATTCCATGAACAGAAATCCAGAAAAAATCAAGGGTAGTTATTTTATTTGCAGAAAATCTGAACTTCAAACCAAATGATCAAATGAGATAAAGATTACAACATACTTGTTAGGAGAAAAAAATCAAGATGAAGAGCTAACAATCATAAATATATATGCACCAAATACAGGAGCACCCACCTATATAAGACAAATAATAGATATAAAAAATCTAATATGCAATAAAACAATTGTAACAGGGGATCTTTGTACTCCATTGTCACAAAGCGATAGATCAAGTAGACAAAAAGTCAGCAAAGAAATAACAGAACTGAACCAAACCTGTGAACAGATGTACTTAGTAGATGTTTGCAGAGTGTGCCACCCAACATCAAAATATATTTTTTTCACAGCTACGTATGGGATATTCTCTAAAATAGACCATATACTAGGCATAAAACATGCTTAAGTAAATACAAAGAAATTGAAATTATTCCATGCATATCATCTGACCATAGTGTACTGAAATTGGAAATTAATGGCAAAAGAAATTACAATATTATATGAGCATGTGGAAATTAAATAATACCCTCTTGAATAACCAATGGGTCAGAGAGGAAATTGAAGTAGAAATTAAACAATATATACAATTAAATGAAAATGCAGATACAACATACTGGTACCTGTGGGATGCAATGAAAGCAATCTTGAGAGGGAAATCCATAGCAGTGAATTCTCACATCAGGAAGAGACTGAACACAAATAAATAATGTACTGCTGCACCTCAAGCTTTTAGAAAAAGAGCAAGTCAAGACTAAAGTTCATAGAATGGAGGCAATTATAAAGATCAGAGCAGAAATTAATGCAACTGAGACTAAGAAAATAATACAAAGTATTAGTGAGTCAAAAAGCTAGTTCTTTGAAAAAATAAATAAAATTGATAAACTTCTAGCCAACTTTATCAAGAAAAGGAAAGAAAAATTGAAATTCATGCAGTGAGTAATGAAAAGGGTAAAATTACTACAGATCTTGTGGAAATTCACAAGATCATAAATATCTACTTTGAAAACCTTTACTAGCATAGGCTGGAGAACACAGAAGAAATGGACAGATTCCCAGCAACATGAATTAACCAAACTGAATCAAGAAAATATAAAATTTCTGAATAACCCTGTATCAGTTACCAAAATTGAAAACATAGTTAAAAACACTAACAAAGAAAAGTCAAGGTCCTGATGGATTCATGGCAGAATTCTATAAGAAACTTAGACAAGATTTAAAGCCAATACTATTCAAATTCTTTTATGAAATTGAAAGAGAAGCAATTTTCCCAAACTCATTCCTGGAGGCAAGTATTACTTTGATAACAAAACCCAACAAAAAAAAGGCAGACCTGGGGTTGGGGATTTAGTTCAGTGGCATAAGTGTCTGCCTTGCAAGTGCACAGTCATAAGTTTGATCCCTGGTACAAAAAATAAAGAAGGCAGACCTACAGGCCAATCACCTTAATGTGCATAGAGGCAAAAATCCTCAATAAAATACTAGCAAATGAATGCAACAAATCATCAAGAACATTATACATCACAACAAAGTGGGATTCACCCCAAGAATGGAGGGATGGTTCAGTGCATGCAAAACAAAAAACATGATACACCACATCAACAGAGCCAAAGACAAAAATCCCATAATCAACTCAATAGATGCAGAAAAAGTTTTCAATGAAGTCCAAAACTTATTCATGAGAAAAATCCTACCAAAAATTGGAATAGATGGTTTCTACTTCAATTTGATAAAAGTAGCTTGTGACAAACCAACAGCCAACATCATACTAAATGGACAAAAACTGAAAGCTTTCACTCTAAAATCAGGAACAAGACAAAGATGTCCACTATCACCACTCTTTTTCAATATAGTTCTGGAAACATTAGCTAGAAGCAATTAGACAAAAAATTGAAATAAAAGAAATAAAGTCAGGAAAGGAAAAAGTTAAATTATTTGCTCTATATTGAAGACTCCAAACACCACCAGAAGACTAATAGACTTAATAAGCAAATTTTGCAGTGTAGCTGAATACAAAGTTAATACTCAAAAATCAATAGCATTCTTGTACACAAACAACAAACTCACTGAGAGAGAAATTATGGAAATCATACCTTTTTCTGTAGCACCCCAAAAATGAAATACTAAGGAATCAGCCTAACAAATGATATAAAATATCTATATTGTGAAAGCTACAGTACTTTAAAAAGAGTGCCAGAAGAGGATTCCAGAAGACAAAAAGATATTCCTTGCTCTTGGATTGGAAGAACATTGTGAAAATGACCATACTCCCAAAACTAATATACAGGTTTAATGCAATTCTAATCTAAATACCATTATTATACCTCACATATCTAGAGAAAACATTTCAAAAATTTATTTGGAAATAGAAGAGACCTAGACTAGCAAGGGTAATCCTGGGCAACAAAGGCAAGACAAGAGGCATCACAATACCAGATTGAAATTATACTACAAAGCTACTATGATAAAATCAGCATGACACTGGCAAAAAAACCAGATCTGAAGATCAGTGGAACAGGTTAGAAGATGCAGACACAACTAAAAGACACTCAACCCACCTTACTTTTAACAAAGGAGCCAAGCATGTTCACTGGAAGAAAAGTAGCCTCTTTAATAAATAGTGATGGAAAAAATGGCTTTCCACATGCTGAACATGAAATCTAAACCTGTGTCTATCACCATACTCTAAAGTCAAATGGATCACAAATCTAAATATTAAAACATAAACACTAAGTCTACTGTAAAACAGGGTAGGTAGAAATCTTGAAGACATAAGGGGTAAGCAAACAGTTCATGAATAAAATGCAAACTGTATGAAAAGTATTTCAAAGAACCTACAACTGGGATTTCATCTCATTAAAAAGTTTTTGCACATCAAAAAAAATTACCAACAGAATGTAAAGAAAACCCACAGAATGGGAAAAAATTTTATCCAACTGTCCCTCTGACAAAGGACTTATATCTAGAACATATAAAGAAATGAAAAAATCAGGCAACTCAAATTCAAAGACTCAGCCCAAAAAATGGGCATCAGAGATGAACATGCTCTTCTCAGATGAAGAAATACAAATTTCAAATAAATACATGAAGAAATATTCAACATCACTGTTCATTCATGAAATGCAAAATTAAAACAACATTGAGAGTCCATTGCACTCCAGAAAGAATAGCTGTCATCAAGAAATCAACCAATAACCAATGCTAGTGGGGTTGTGTGGGAAAAGGAACCTTTCCCCACTGATGGTGGGAGTGTAGACTGGTACAACCACTGTGGAGGTTGCTCAAAAAACTAGGATTGGAGGTCCCATTCAATCCAGCTATTCCCCTTTTGGATATTTTCTAGAAGAATTGAAAACATCATGCCACAGTGACATATGTGAATTCATGTTTATTGCAGCAAAATTTGTAGCAGTTAAATCCTGGAAACAATCCAAATGCCCATCAACTGTGGAATGGATTAAAAAAAAGTGGTATTTTATATAATGGAGTATTATACAGCTATAAATAAGGGTAAACTTTACATATATTTATATTTTTTATATTTTTACACATATGATAGGTAACTAGACTACTAATCTCTGTTATTTCATCAACAAGAAAAGTTTGTGCTTTCATTGTTTGGTTTGTTTGATCATTTTATCATGCCTTGATCTTGTATTCTGAACAGCTGCTTTGAAGATAACAATGTATTAACTTGTACTAATTTATTATTATTTTGTTTTGAAATTCTGTATCACTTTTATTCTTTTTTGTTGCTTTGTTTTTATTTTTTAAAATTTTATTAAAGAGAAAAAAACAAACAAAACAGAATAAAGGGTAGCAACAACACAGAATTCCAAGGAAAAAGGGAAAAGAACCAAAAAAAAAAAAAAAAAAAACCCCGCTAAGAATTCATTACTTGACAAATTACATACTGACATCTTGGAAATAGTTGTTCAAATTACAAAATTAAAACATGCAAAGTAGACATTCAAACAGTGACACTGTTAACAATTCTGCTCCACGATCTGACAAAAACAGCAATATGGTCACCATCTTACACACTCAAACATACATGCAATTATATCAAAAGGGTAAAATTAAACACAACAAAACAGAACAAAGTGGGTCACAAGAAAGCAATGTAAGAGACATAAATTTCAAAGCTAGGCAATCAGAGATATTCACTCTTTATCATATTGACTCTTGTTTTCTTCCAAATAGTTGTCCATATTGTCACATACAGGGAGTTCACATGGAACAACATTGTATGGAACTGATCTAAGCAGGACAAGGAGGGTGTTTCAGGTCTTCAAGACTAGACAATAGGCAAGCCAAGAATAGCTGTCATAGTGTCTCATTCTTTTCAAAACAGCTGTCCATACCTTCATGTGTGTTGAACTTAATAAAAAAAAAAAAAAGCTAAAGTCACTTTGAACAAAGAATGACAGTATTGCTGGATTTCACATCATGACATTACGGAGTCAGCACTGGGTGCTGTAGTGTCTCTTTTTCTTCAAAATAGTTGTTCATTTCAACATGCATTATATAGTTGGTTCTCGTAAACTGTTTATAAGCTCTACACATGCATGAGTTTATACATGTATATCTATCCTTTCTGTATTAGAGGGAAAAACAAAACAAAGCAAGACAAAACAAAACAATTACTAGAAAAGCATGAAACAAAAAGTCATATAAAACCACAATACAAGGTGATCTACAATTACCATGATGTCTCAGCAGTATATAACAACATTAATAAAAACAAAGCATTGGAGATATTATAAGACTTCAAAAGCAGGCAATAATTAAACCAGAGTGGGTATCTTAGTGAATCTTGTCATCTTCAGTGTAGTTGCCTATACTCTTAGACTTGATGCCATCAATCATAACAGATTTGAATAAAATCAGTCAATACAAGATAGCACTCTAACAAACCAGATTCAAATAAGATCAGTCATAATAAGACAGTATAAGTTATACAGGGCTTCAGATTAAGTTTATAGGAAATTAAGGATGATTACCATCTTATGTCCTCTTATTTTGGGGATAGCTGACCTTTTCCTCAAGTCTAGTGTAAGTAGACAAACTGGAACAGCATGTAATCCATCCAAGCAGAGTGATGAGAATAATGTAGATGTTAAATCTTGTTACCCAATTTACAATATCCTCTGCCTCCCTTTTTTAGATAATTCCTCCCCTTTCACTCCCATACAGTGCACTGCTTGTTTTGGGTCCCACTGCCTCCTTATATAGAGCATCTCAATGGACCCTCTCTTGTGATCTACTCTGCCTGTGTTTCTCTCTGTTAGTATTTAGAGGCCCTCTATACTAGAGATTATAGCCAATCTTCTCTGCCTCATTTATGCTATTCTGTTTTTCTGCCATTGGTAGTCTGTTTTTCTCTTCCACTCCACTGTCTGCCCCGTTCACTGAGGCCGCTCTGCCACTATTCCTGAAATGCTCATATTCTTTCTCTCTCTCTCTCTAAAATGTCCTTTAATATTTTTTGTAGGGTTGGATTGGTGGTCACAAATTCTCCCAGTTCCTCTTTGTCATGGAAGCATTTTGCTTCTCCATTAATTTCTAGAGAGAGCTTTGCAGGATACATCAATCTGGGCTGGAGATTGTTCTCCCTTAGGACTTGAATTATTTCACTCCAAGCTCTTCTTGTCCTGATGGTCTGTGTCGAGAAGTCTGCCATGATTTTGATTGGTTTTCCTTTATAGGTGATCTGTTTCTTTTCTCTGATGGCTTTTAATATTCTGTTCTTATATTGAATTTCTGGGATCTTGATTATTATGTGTCTAGGTGTAGCTCTGTTTTGGTTGTATGTGGCTGGAGTTCTAGTATGCTTCATACATATGCATATCATTTCCTTTTCCTACATTTGGGAAGTTTTCCTTAATAATTTCTGTGAATAGCCATTGTAATTCCTCTGTTTTGACTCCTGCTTCTTCATTCACATGCTTTATTCTTAAGTTATAGATCCTCTTGTCATCCTCTAGCCTTTGTATGGTTACTTCCTGCTTCCTTGTTGTTTTTAAGAGATCTTCCCTTTCATGATCACACATTGAAAGCCTGTGTTCAATTTTTGATAGTCTATCTTTTGTTTCTTCCAAGAAGTTTTGCCAACTTTCTATGGAGTCTTTAGTTTCCTGGTAATCTCTTTGAATCTGCTTCATGAATTCTAGGGTTTTTTTTATATTCTTCATAGAATTTCTCTCCTTTTGTGTTCCTCCATTCTTCTGTCTGTGTCTTCTTGAGAGATGCTCAGCCTTTCTTTTATTAATCTACTTATCTCTTGTTTAACTTGAATTAATACTTCAGTTTTGATCTCATTTGTGAGGTCCCGAAGATACCTATTTATGTCCACTGACACTGTGTTTGATGTTGCATCTTTGCTTCCCTCAGTCTCTTTTATATTTACCTGTCCTGGATCAATATTCTCAGGGTTGGGGGCTGGGGACTTCTTATTTCTCCCTCTCATCTTATTTTTGGTTCCTTCCATACAAGTGTATGGTGTAATTCCCAGCCCCTTTTCTTGTTGGTTAGGGTTCTTCTGGAACACGTAGGCTAGGGGCTTCTGCCCCCTGCTGTCTGCTATCAGAGAGTGAAGTGCAAGCAAGGGGAGTATACACTGGCTCCTCCCCTCAGGGCCAGTTGACCTTCACAGGCCTTCACGGCATCAGTGTGTGCCACCCTCAGGGAGCTAATTGATTTGCGATGATCCCCTGGGGACTGCTGGGTCCCAGTCCAGTCCAAGCAGATCCCACCAATCTGCTCCACGAGGGGAGCAACCAACTGAAGCCGCTTCCTTACAGAGCCAGGGCTCTCCTGCCCAACTCCAGTATGTCATCTAGTTGGTTGCCTCTTTCCAGCGGGAGGGTCCCATTCCCATCACTCACCGCATGTTGATGCCGGTCCTGAGAACTACTGGGCTCCCTCACCTCTGACCTCAGCGCAGCTGTGGCGAATTCATGGTGCCTCTGGGTGGGTCGCATGCAGGGCTGGTTCCAGGAGAGCCGCGCACAGGGCTGTTCAGCTCCACACTCTGGCTACTCAAGCCAGTTGCTTTGGCGCAGGTTCGGTCACTCAAGTGGATCTCAGGCACAAATTCAGGTGGCTCAGCCAGAGTGCAGTGCTTGCTGATCTTAGCTTCTCTAATGGTAGCCCTGGGGCCTCATATTTGAGTGATTTCTTTCCCTTCAGTTTCTTCCTGAGTTGAGAGAGTCCATCTCCCTGTGTTTGGATCTCTCCAGGGTGTTCTATTCTCCAGGCATTTGAACTGTCTCTCTCAGAGAGGCTCCATATCCTGCTACCTCTAGGTCTGCCATCTTTGAAAAACTTGCTTTGTTTTTAAAATAAAATAAAAAATAATAATTGAGTCCAAGATTAACTGGGTATTGCCATATTGTAAAAACTGATAAATGCTACCACCGTGTTACCCTTTTATAATAGAAAAGAGATGTGCAAAGATAATATAGATACAAAACAATATAAATATTAATATACAGTAAAGTAAAATCTATTAATTGCAACAACTATACCACCATTAACAATAGAAAAGAATTCAACAATAATAGCCCAGAGTCAAGTAACTAAAAATTAATAAAGTTATTAGTAATACTAATAAAAATAGGTGAGAGAAAATGAAGAAATCAAAAGTTGAAAAACAAAATGTGAATAAAAAAAGCAGAGAAAAATAAGATTAAGGATCATGTTTCAGAGTAAAAGAAAAAAAAGAATTAGATTAATATGGCTGAGGCAGGAGGATCACCACACATTCAAGACCAGTCTGGGATAGCCTGAACTACACAGTGAGACCCCTTTCCCAAACAAACAAACAAACAAACATTAACTGAACAGAACATGAAAAAAATTTTAAACATTGCAAAAGAGGTGAACAAGAGAAATGTCCAAGTCCCCCCAAATATATTCTTCCTAGCCTGATTTTAAACTTCTCAGGGGATCTATTTCTGGCTCACACCTTCTATGTAATTGTCTCTTGAGGCTGTCTTCACCCAAATACTGTGGTAGTGAAATATGAAAGTAGGGTGTGGCAAAACTGGCTGGGGACACACACATGACTTGTCAATTAGAAGATCCTAGAGCAGTTTCCAAAGTCCTGTGCCTGAACCTCTTAAAAAACTTGACCATGTTTTCGATAGGTTGGCCTGGATCTTACATCAGCCTGAGGTGTGGGATTCTAGCTCCACCTTTTAGGACCCATATGAGAAGTTCTCCTGGGTTTTCTCAAAATTTGGACAACATATATGGATGCAGGTGATGTGAAGTAAAGTATCATGACTTTATTCATTGTAGCCTGCCCTGCTGTCTCTGGGGTTTTCTCCTTTTTCGCAGCCCATGGTCACTCTGAAGAGCTAGTTTTCCCCACACTCTTCACTTTTACTTTTATAAATAAACTTGGCTACTGCTTTTCACTCATTTCATCCAGGTCTTTGTTCAAAATGAGAAGATCCTGGAATCTAACTCCAGAGGGAGAGATGAGCAATCCAGAACCCAGTAATATTTAATTGGTGAGCCACAGTAACTTCAGGGTTCCCAGTGGTGTAGGAAACAGGAGCAGCACTTCGGAGAAGTGGAGGGAAACAAGCTTGATTAAGCCAGTTAGGCACTCCAAATTCCAAGCCCCAAGGATAGGGTTCGTTGTCCTTACATAGGGCCTTTTTGTGGGAAAATGGAAGCAAGCTAAGGTACAGAAGTGAAACAAAGGTTGTTACTCAAACGTGACAGCTTTATAACTTTGAACATCTGGTTGGCCATGGCTGGCTGTGGAGTAAGATAAGAGGATGTGGTGAAGCTGCTTGCTTATCACATCAGAGTGCTGCTGGTATGGGGCAAGGAGGGAGGGTGCATCATGGTGCAGACACACTGCTGTAATCTTGTGGTTAAGATAAAACAAAGTAAAAACATAACATCACCTGATGGGTGGGGCTTGGGGCTGAGCCTTGAAGAAGGGGTCCTCAAGGTGGTCTGTTTTCCTGTCTCATTAGAAAGAGCTACCCTATAACAGTAGGGTGACCTCACAAATCTTAAAGAGTTGTTATTCTGTAGTTGTTCTGTAGCAACGTCTTAGTAATTAAACCTTTCCTCAAATGGCTCCTGAGTAAATAATCTCAGATATTACTCTTCCCTGACAAATAAGACCTAACTGGAAAATAAGCCCTAGCACCATTTTTCAGGATGTTTGTAATATAAGACTTACTCCAAAATAAACTCCAGTCAAGATTGTTCAGATGGAGCCTGCCGCCCTGGAGAGTGACTGTGGTCTGGCAAGCCACGGCCACCCCAGGGCAGGGAAACCAGAAGCAAGAGCGTCTCCTGAGATCCGCGCCATGCTGGAACTTAGGGCGCCAAGCCAACCAGTAAGCAGCCTGCCGCCCTGGAGAGTGACTGTGGAGTGGGGAGATGCGGCCACCCCAGGGTGGGGAAACCAGAAACAAGAGCGTCTCCTGAGATCCGCGCCATGCTGGAACTTAGGGGGCTGAGCCAACCAGTGAGCAGCCTGCTGCCCTGGAAAGTGACTGTGGTCCAGGGAGCCACGGCCACCCCAGGGCAGGGAAACCAGAAGCAAGAGCGTCTCCTGAGATCCGCGCCATGCTGGAACTTAGGGCGCCGAGCCAACCGGTAAGCAGCCTGCTGCCTACAGGGTAACAGGCTTAGAAACAAACATACCACACACACACACACCCCCGCCCGTAACAATCTGGATCCAGGGATCTGGGTATCTCTTAGGAGGTGACCATATTTGATACAGCAAGTCGGGGAGTTTCCTTCTACTATCTCTGAAGGCAGATATTTTTATGGCCGTTTTTCTTTGTCCTGATTAATGGTGTTGCTCTATTCAATACTGGGTTGATGTGTTCTATAATGTTGTGTATTTCTTTGATTTTGCTCTACCTAGTAGAAGAACAACTATTGTGAAGACAACGAGATATATAATGTTGCCTGTTACTGTTGTCCTGGTGACCTGCTGTGATGTTCTGTGCCAATTTCACTATACTGTCTCAATTGGCTTTATTCCATCCTGTTTTTTCTGTTTGCAGCTTCACTGTGTGTTCACTTTGTTTGCCTTAATTTTGTAACATGAACAGCTATTTCAGGGAGTATGTGGTTTGTCAACTAGTGATTTATGGTTTTTTTTGAGGTTTTGTATTGTTTCTACCCTTTTTTCTGTATTGCTTTTTTTCTCTTTAAATAAAATTTTAAAAAAAAGATTGTTCAGATGGATGGGCACATTTAGTATCTTCATTGCAGCACAATATAGATATATTAAATTCTAAAATAATACTGATTGCATGAAATTATATTAATTATATGAATAATGTTAATATATAAGTAATATTGACATAAATACTTAAAATATTCATTATAATTAACTGTTTGTAAATACTTTATCACAGAGACCACTTCATAATGCTGCTGCAATATATTAAAGACATGTCTGCTGGTATCCCCAGAGTTAAGTGATCCAAGGGAGAGCAAATCAGAGCCAAAATCTCTTATTCTCTAACCTTGAAAATTACACTGCATCATAATCCAAGTATATGTATCCATATATATCCATTAAACAATATCCTTATATGTTAGTTATATCTTGTGTGGAAAAGGATTGCACAAGGTTATGAACAAAATACATTCTGGCACGTGATTATTTCTTGGATTAGCAGTATGTACAGTTAGGTAAAGTAGTCAATGAGAACTGCTAACCACTTAATGAAAAAAAAAGTAAAGAAACCAAGAGTTAGCTACAAAGCAGCAAGTTAGGAAGTCAGTTGATTCCTTAGCTTCTAGTCTGTGCTAGGTCTGATGATTATTCTTCCATTGCTACCTTGTTCCTTTTTTTCCTCCATGCCTCAGAGACCTACATACTTCAAGAAAGCAAATTGTTGCATTATTAAACATTTAACCTCTTTACAGAACACAATTAAGAATATCTGTGTAACTCCAGGAAATAAATCAGCAAATCCATTTGCATCAATTTTAGAAGTAGGTTAGGATCCAATAGCTTCTTACTTCCTCTCTTCTTCCATTTTGGGTGCTCTACCATCTTCTTGCTTGGACACTTGGGACAGACCTGACAGAAATAGAGAGAAATTATTGTGTTATGTATATCTGTCCCCCAAAACCTCATTGTGTTGGAGGCTTCCTTGCTGGGGGCTTTTGGGAATGATTGGATCATGAGGGTTCTAGCTTCATCCAGTGGCTTAGTCTGCTTATTATAGACAGCTATGTTATTTAGAAATATTATAGGCAATCAGATAGTGCTGGGTCCTCCAGAGGGCAGTGCAGAAGACAGCTGTTGATGGAGATGCATTCCTGGAAGCTCAGGACTCAGGACAAAGAGGAATGACTATACCCATACACTTCCCTAGAGATGAGCAGCAGTGATTGATATTCTAAATAGGCATTAATCACTTTGGGTGGGGACCAAAACCTCACTAGCTTGTTCTCTCCTGAAAAACCTCTGTTCCTTACATATACAGTTGCTATGTGATTTGCTTCCCCATTTGATCCCCATTTAATCAATATTACCTAAAGGACTATATTTGTAATCCTATTGGTTCATCATAGTTTTGTCCCACCTGGAAACTGCCTCATCTTTTGGCAATAAAACACTTAAAGAGCAGGGTTTGACAGACTTCACTTTCCAGGTCCCCATCTGTTCCTCTTAGACAGAAGCTTTCTTTCTCTCAGTAAATTTTCCCTATTCTTAACCTTCAATGTTCTTAGAATTTATTCCTTGATTTTAGAGAACATGAACTCTATTTGGGACATCTAGCAGGTTGAGAGTTATAGTGCAAGATCATTTGTGACCCCTCCCATTTGCTTTCTTTTCTCTGCCTTTATTCCTTTTGAAACTCCCCAAACCAAACCCTAGTCTTGAAAACTTCACTTATTTTATGGCCTATAAATTATAGTTTAGATACCTACTTAACAGGTAGACCTCAAACAGTGAGTGAAATTTGGTCAAATTCCTCCTCTTCCCCCTTACTTGGCCATAAAAACTACAGAACAGGAAACAATCAGGTTTATCTCAAGGCACCAAACTGCCTGGTGCCCACATAGTGTGTGTCAATTAATCGGGTGTGTAAGAAGGTCTTGCAACATTCCAGAGCAATGATAATTCTGCAAAGGTGGTATCCATCAAAACCCGCTGACCTTGTGAACTCGTACAGGGGGATATATAACAGAAGGGAACAAATGAATCAACACAAACAGCCAGCCAGGAGTTTCAATGGCAAAAGCTGACTGATCAATGCAATTTGAAATAAGCCTCACTTGTTTCCAAAATCTTGGTGTCCAATAGATAAATTTGTTGAGCATGCCATAACAATAATATTTCCCTAATACTATTTGGAGGTCCATATATCATCCCTATTACATAGATAAAATGTTTTTTTTTTCTACCATATTAAGGATTGAACCCAGGGCCTTAATGCTAGACAAGTATTTTATCACTAAGTTAGACCCTGTTTTTGGTAGAGTCTTGCTACAATTGGTTAGGGTTAGGGTTTCAAATTTACAGTCCTCTTGCCTCAGCCTCTGAAAGAGCTGAGATGGCCAGCATGTGCTACTACTCCTGGCCATTGATAAGATCATAATTTTACAGTATATTGGGAGGTGATGGAAATGGATGTAGAGTCTACATAAGCAAAATAGGTAATGGAGACATGCTTTGAGGGCTCCATTTGGTCCCCATCCCTGTTTGTTATGATTCTTTTCCTTCCTCTTTGCTTCCTGGATGCCAAACTTTTGGCAAGTTTCTCCCACCACATCCATCTGCCATGATGACTCTGTCTCACTAAAAGCTGTGAAGTCAGCCAACCATGAACCGAAATATCTGAAACCATGAATCAAAATAAAAATTTTCAACTTTAAATTGCTTTTCCAGGGCTGAGGATTTAGCTCAGTGGCATAAGTGCCTGCCTGGCAAGCACAAGGTGGTGAGTATGATCCCTGGTACAAAAACAAAATTTTGTGTTTCCTCAGATATTTAATCACAGTGACTAAAATCTGACTAATCCAGGGGCCCTAGATCATGGTACTTTACTGCTCAAAATTCTCCAATGACTGAATATTGTGGAGCATTGTGGTGCATGCCTGTAATCCTAGTACTTGGAAGGTTGAGGAAGGAGGATTATTGAGAGTTTGAGACCAGCCTGGGCTACAAAGTAAGTTCAAAACCATCCTGAACTCCATTGTGAAACCCAGTCTCAAAAAACAAAGTAAAGTCAAGCAAAACAAAATAAAGCAAGAATTCTGCAGTGAGTTTCCTGTCTACTCAGCAAAACGCAATCTTTAAAATACCATTCTCTACCCAGAAAACAACAAAACCTTTTTCTTACCAACTACTCCACTATTGGAACTTCTGATATAGGGATGATATACAACCTGTGAATAGCCTAAATAATATAAAGTAAATATTATGCTGAGTTCATGTTCTCTAAAACCAAAGAATGAATTGGAGGAACAATGGAAGTTAAGAGCACAAAATATTTATTTAGGTAGGGGCTGGGGATTTAGCTCAGTGGTGTAAGCACTGCGTGTTGCCTGGCAAGAGTGAGGTCATGAGTTTGATCCCTGGTACAGAAAAAAAATTATTGAGGGAAAGAAAGCTTCTGTCTGAGAGACAGAAGGGGTCCCAAGTGGCTTGCTAGTGATCCTGCTTCTCAAGGGATTTTTTAAAATTTTTATTTGAAA
>PVJX010002356.1:48859-131382 GCA_004027295.1 Dolichotis patagonum
ACAACATAGGCAACACAGTACTTTACATTAAGTCAACTGGACATCAACAGTATCTAACACCATATCTCTTACTCTGCTATAGTTGAGCATAGTTTCAATTACAATAATATCAAACATAACACAATAGTATAAAGCCATGCATAGAGTGAAAGAATTATAGGGCTTTCTGAACCGAATAACAGAAAATGATCAATGGGTACTATAATATCTCATTTTTGATAAAAAAAATTTTGTTTAAACTATCACACATACTCAAATTCCAATAAGACACAATGTGATAGATAGAACCAATGGTAGTAGAACAAAAGAAGCATGGTAGGACTTCTAAGAAGGATGATATTAAATCAGCAATAGCTGTCATAATGTTTTGTTTTCTTCAAAACAGCTGTTCATATCATCACGCATGATATAGTCAAACAAAACAGAATAAAACCATTCTAACTGATGATTGAAAACATTGAAAGGCTTCAAAGCTATGAGATGGGGACTCATGCTTGCCATAAATTCTTATATACTCTTATCAACTCTCATACTAGGGAGACTATATGGTACTTACCCTTGTGAGTTTGGTTTATTTCGCTTAAGAGAATGGTCTCAAGTCGTGTCCATTTATTTATAAATATCTCGATGTGATCATTCTTTATAGCTGAGTAGTACTCCATTCTATAAAAATGCCACAACTTTTTTTATCCATTCCTCAGTTGATGGGCACTTAGGTTGTTTCCAAGATCTGGCTAATACAAATTGTGCTGCTATAAACATGGGTGCACATATATCACCATGGTGTGATGTTTTCAGTTCTTCTGGGAATATGCCTAGAAGTGGAATAGCTGGGTCAAATGGAACTTCCCAACCCAGCTTTCTGAGGAATCTCCAGACTGACCTCCACAGTGGTTGCCCCAGTCTACACTCCCACCAACAGTGTAGAAGAGTTCCTTTTTCCCCACAGCCTCTCCAACACTTGTTGTTGGTAGTGTTTTCTATTCCCAAGGGAGTTCTATAGAGAAAAAACATAAGGAGAGAGAAGGGGATCTAAGGTGGAACAGAACTATAATCAACTAGTAAGATTACAAATACAGTCACTTAGGTAACATTGATCCATGGGAAATTACAAAATGGGTATGAAGTGGGACAAAACTATGGGCAACCAATAAGATTATGAACATAATCATTTAGGTAGTGATGAAATGGGGATCAAATGGGGAAGCAAGTCTTATAGCAAGTGTACATGGACCAAACAGAGACTTTTCCTAAAAGGGAGGTTTTGGTTCCCTCACACAAGGTGATCAATGCCTACTTAGAATATCACTTACTGCTGCTCACCCCTAGAGGAAGTATGTGGACATAGTCATTCCATCTTTTTTCTTGAGGTCTGGCCTTTGAAACAATGCACCTCCACCCACAGTTGTAACGCATCTATACTGACTCCTTTGAGGGCCATTCCTGCCTGCCTATAATATTTTTATCTAACTTAGCTATACATAATAATTTCACTCACACTTGTACAACAAAGTACAAGGAAGAAAGAAGACAATAAATATATCTCTTACATCCATGAGAAACAGATATGCCTTGTAATTATCTCTTTTATATTTTACTTCCTAAGAGTTATGAAAAGGTATTTACAACTCCAATGGCCCATGATACCTGAAAGGAATCAGTGCAGAATATGAGAACACAATTGTGGGTAGAGGCATATTCCTTGAAGGCTTGACCTCAAGACAGAGATGAAATGACTACATCTACATGCTTCCCATAGGGATAAACAGTAATGATTGATATTCTAAATAGACATCAATCACCTGGGTGGAGGACCAATATTTTGAACCATCTCTTCTAGGATAGTCCTTGTTTCTTGACTGATCCCTTACAGGAAATGTCCTTGTTCTTTCCATGCACACTGGTTACATGACTTGCCTCCCCATCAGACAAATATTACCTAAGTGACTATACTTGTAATGTTATTGGTTTATCATAGTTTTCTCCCACCTTATACACACCTTGTGACATGACTTCCTTTTCCATTGGACCAATATTACCTAAGCAACTATACTTACAATCTTATTCATTGCCCATAGTTTTGTGGTACTTTATATCCCCCTTCATGATTTCATACCCACTTTATGATTTTGCTATATAAAACTTCCTTTAAGAAGTGGGCTCATGGGCAATCCACTTTCTGGGTCACTTTCTGTCTCAGATAGAAGTCATCCTTCCCTCAAAAATATTTCCTACTCTTAACTCTGTCATTTCCTAGAATTCATTCCTTGATTTTGGGGAATGTGAACTTGGTGTATTACGCATCTAGCAGATTGGGAGTTATAATATTTCTTTTATATTATGTGTATTACTTGGAAGTCCTTTGTCATCCCTATATCAAAACTGTTACCAGATTTCAGTCAGTTTTGTGTTATATGTATTAACTCTGACACTGCTTACTCAATAATCAGTTGCTGCTGGATGTGATGGTGCATATCTGTAATCTTGTCACTTGGGAGATGGAGGTAGGAGGATTGCTGTGAGTTTGAGTCTAGCCTGGGTTAATAGCAAGACTTTGTCTCAGCAAAACAAAACAACACTAATCAAAATAAAACCAACACCAGAAGTTCTTGCTTCCCAGTCCAAAATTTACTCCTAAGCCTAAGAAGGACAACTGTTAAGTAAAAATTGTAAGTCATTTCTCAGAACTAGGCAGGGGGCATAAATCAGAACAAAATCAAAATGAAGTCATTCATGCTAAAACTCCACAATACCAAACAGAAAATAAGCTGTTTATCTGACCTTCCAAGAACCAAGAGAAATGAGTGATAGCAACCAAATTTCCCAGAGATTAGTTTCACTCAAGGTAACAAAGAAGCTTTCTTTATTTTAATCCTTGCACAGTAGAAGTGCCCTGAATTTAACTACTTTTACTGCCACCACTTCATAAAGGTCAGCTGGGAGGTATTTTATTTTTTCTGCCTCAATGCTCCCTGGATTTGCCTTGTGTGAGTTTGGGTTATGGGTTACATTTTGCTTCCATTTTCTTATTTCCTTTTTTGTTTGTTTATTTGTTTATTTGTTTTCTGCATTGGAGCTTGCAAATTGGTTATGTTAGGTAGCTTTATTACTAATATTGAGATCCCCTTAATAAAGGATTACTTTTAGAAATATATTTTAGGCATAGCTGGCTTTTCTTTTGAGTTTGTCCTAATTTATTGGGGATGAAAGTTTGGCCTAGCATCTAGCTCTTTGATACCAGATACAGTATGTTTTTATGTCCTCCAGACAGTCTAGGTATTGGTGTACAAGGAAGATCAATTGATCACAACAGCTATGTCATCTTGGCTGAAGTAGTACAATTAATAATGACAATAGTATCAAGTGCAGATTGGAAAATGACAAACTGCAAAAATTATTAATTTTCCAACTTTACCTATACATACAAGACTTATAGTTATGTAACAATATCTAAGATGAATCAAGCATTTATATACAGCAAATATCCACTCAGTAAATTTTATCTTGAAAGGAGAAAATATAAATGGGATAAGAGAAAAAATAAAGAAATAAAAGAAAAGAAAGATCAGAACCAAGGTTGAAGGACAAAGGAAGACTACCTAAGCCTTGGAAACTGGTGAAAAAGATAGAAGGAAAAGAAAGAGAAAATGAAACAAAAACTAAAAAAATGATGTGAAGAACCACTCAGACTGCTTCAAATCTCGGGCATTTAAAGATATGTAACCATGACTTAGCACAGGTAAACATGCATGCACTGGTTATAGCATAACAGGGATGTAAATATGAGATAAACACCTGTATAGGAATTATACAAGAAAGACATAGGTAGATCTCTGCTCTGCTCCATGCTGCTTGCTGTTGCTGATGTTTCACATATGTATGTTCTTTAACTTTGGGACCTCATCTGCAAAAATCTTCCTTGGGTCTACTGAGTTGCCTGACAAATGTTCACATTTCATGAAAGAAAAATCAAAACAGACAAAAAAAACCCCAAAAGTAAAGCAAAGGAGAGAAAGACAGAGAGAGAGAGAGAGAGAGAGAGAGAGAGAGAGAGAGAGAGAAATATCTGTGATTTTAAGTCCGTGATTATCTTGTGAAGTATCCAATCCTGCTCTTGCTCATAGAATAAGGAAGTAGTCCGAGCCCAGATCCATGATGAATAATCCCAGAAATTCTGCAGTAGGATTAGGGCATAATACCAGTACTTCAAATCCACAGAAGTTCAGGTTGATCTTGTCCTCTGGTCTTGGGGTTGGGTCCTGAATCCTCAGCCTAAAACACTCTGTGTGTCAGCCTGACTTTTGCTCCTGGACCCTGGACACCTCCTGCAGTTCTCCCTCACTCAGTCACTGAGGGATTTCAACATCGGGAGCCCTGAGGTGAAGACAACCCACAACTGCTTCCAGTCCCATGTTTAGGTAACCTCTCCCTAAATTGATGTCTCACCAAGCACCCTGTCCAGAGCACCCAGAATTCTCTTCAATTTGAGTCACTCACCAGGTATTGTAGTCCCCAGCATTCACTCTCTGTTCCACTGGTGTGTGTCTCCCTAGAAGCCTCTGTAGCCACCTGATCTCATTATGTCTCTATAGTCTGAATCCTCTCTTACCTCTGTCCAGGAGCTGGGGAGAAAGTACGGATTGACCTGCCCTTGTTTGCATTTAGTTCTGTATCTTCACTTTCTCTGTGGGCTCAAATTTTCTCTTTATATCCTCCCTGGGTTCATCTCCCTCCTTATTTTCCTTCCCCAAGTTGTTATTTATTTTCTAGTGTCTGTATTCTAAATCTCAGAGAGGTTGACTTGTTGCTGTTTACCACTATGCCATCTTCCAAGAAGTCAGTTTGATGTTAACTAATCACTCATTTTTCTATTTTTCAGATCCCTGGTCCTTACCTTACAAGAAAAGTTATTTTGACCAAGCTAGTTTTTGTTTGTGTCTGCTTTTTTAAAAAACATGTTTCTGTATATAAAGCCAATCTCTCTGCTTAGCCCATCAGAACATTTATTTTATGAAGTGAATTGTTGCCTGATTATCAAATCAAAATGAAGTCAGTTAAGATTTTTACAGTAGCGGCTGTAAGTGTGGCAGACTTTCGGCGGCCTGCAAGAGAGAGACCCTGGCACCTCGGGACCTGCACCATGTGGATGACTCTGAGCGCTGGGAGAAGTAGGAGTTCCACCCCTCTCTGGAGGGCGGCTGTGAACCTGCCAGCCTGTGGGCTGAGAATCAAACATCTCATATAGTCCTGTGCCCTGTCCCGTGTTGTCCCCTCCCCTTAGCAAGTGGGAGCCAGTGAACTACACACCTTGTGAAAAGATTGGCTATGTTATTTAGTATGATCTCCTTGTATGAAAAGATATGGACAACCATTTGGAAGAAAACAAGAGACAATATGACAGATAGTGAAGATCTCTGGTTGTCTAGCTTTGAAATTTATGCTTTCTTATGTCCTGTTTTGTTCTGTTTTGTTGTATTTAATTTTACCCCCCTTTAAAAAAAAGATTTTTAAAGTAAAGCTGGCATGGTGCCAACTACTTGGGAGGCTGAAGCAGGAGGATCACTTGATCTCAAGAGTTTGAGTTTAACCTAAGCAACAGAGCAAGATTCTCTCAAAAAAATCTTTTAGCTAAATCACTATAATAATTTTTCTTTTGCCCCATCTACACTCAGGCATCAAAAATAAAAACAGCCCATCTGTGACGCTGTGATCTCCTTTATTCATGTAGCAAATGTTTACTCAGCACATTTTCTGTGCTGAGCACTGTCTTGCCAGTGAGGGAACTGGGAATAGAATTTCTGAAGCTTAGATTGAGAAGAGCTGGTAAAACGAGGAACAGATAAATAATATTTGAGATACTAGTGTGTGAGTGCTGCAGAGTCAAGTGAACCATGTTAAATGGAACAGAGGACATTAAACACACAGGTTAGAAAAGTCTCCATAATGATAGCGTTAGAGACCTGAACATGTTACCAGTCCTTAGGTTTACACACTTAGGTTCATTTGCTTGCTGTTGACCAAAGCAAAGGATGCTATTTATTTTGGTAAAAAGAAAAAAGGATTCATTCAGTGCTAGCTCTACAGGGATGAAGGAGCCCATTTGCTCCATTTCACTATTTACAAGTGGGCAAGGGTCTTTTACAGTAAGAAACAGAAAGGAGCTAGAACACAGAGAGATAATTTAAATCACTCTACTTGCTTTATCTCTTTCAGTCATCTTCAACCCATCCTCCTCTTTCTAGCAGAAAGCAAACCGGGTGCAGGAGCCAGCCTATTAGTCTTGTACCTGGGGATGAAGGAGGATAAAAACAAAGATGCACACACTTCTCCCTTTGCTTTATTGTAGTCCTCAATCGTGAGGACCTTGGGGTGCCACGTCACCTGGCTGGCTGTCTCGTGCTGGGCTGGCATGTACATTCCATCACAAGTAGCTGAAACAAGAGCAAGGGAAAGCCACATGCTTGAAGTTATGGGGGACACTGTGGATCCTCAGGTTGGCTGGGGACATGTAAGGATGTGAACACACTGTCTAGCATAGGAGCAGAGCAGGACAAATTTCTGTAACCATGACTTAGCACTTGATAACCACACTTTCACGTATATAGAATATAAATAGATGATAATGGCACATAGAAAAAATAAACAATACAGACACAGCTGCTCTTTCTTGTTGCTGCCTGTCTTTTGAACTGACATCTGCCCCACATGCTATCATTTCTCTTGGTATCTCATCTGCAGAAATACCACTCCAGGCTCCCCTGCCTTGACAGTTGTGAAGTCATATAGAAAAGAAAACTAGTATCAGAAAGTACCTAATCATTATACCGGCCAGAAGGGCATTTTGCCTTTAGGCAACTATGCCTAAGAGCTTTCTTCCTTTCTTTTTTTCTTTTCTTTTTTTCTTTTTTTCTTTTCTTTCTTTCTTTCTTCATTCTTTTATTGATTCATTTAAATATTTATTGATCAGCTAAAAGAGATACAAATGTAATTAAAATAAGAGGTGGGTCACTTAGACAAGTAATAGCAATATGTAAGGTTCACTGAATTGCAGCAGTTAAAAGAAAAAAAAAAGTGCTTTAGAAAAAAATATTGCTTCCAGCCTGGAAGAAGGTGTGAGTGGCAAATCAGGAAAGGGGATTGAGATTAAAATGTAAAACTTCAGTCTGGAATGTTGATGATTCTCAGTATGGACTATTACTTGTCTCTCCTTTTCCTTTCTTCCATCTTTGGGTTTAATTTGTCAGTAGTGCCCCGAGACTGTTCAATGCACTTTTTCTATACTTGTTTGCATTTTGGTTTAATATCTTTTATAGAACTAGGTCCTTTGGGTGTTTCAGGTGTCTCTTGCTTTTTTGTGAAGAATTCTTAGCCTCCTGATCTTGGTGTCAAGAGCTTTGATCTTTTGCATTCTGGTTTGAATTTTGTGCATTTTTGGCTGGAGTATCTCATATCAACTTCTTCACTGGAGGTTTTTCTTCAGTTTCCTCAGCATCAAAATCATCATCTTTGCCATCATCATTATCATCACCATCAGTGGATAATTTTACTTTTTTCTGTGGAAACTTTCTACCATTTCCAAGAGACTACTTTCCAGATATACTCAAAAGTTTTACATCCTCTTCCTCTTCCTCATCTGACTCTGCAACTCCACAGCGACTAACTGCTTTCCATAATATGCACACGCCCTGATCCACACATCAGCCTTAAGACGTAGGTGGTGTAATTTCAAAGCCCTCAAGGAAAACTGTTGGTTATGCAGACATTTTCAAAATTGCCAATGTTAATTTAATTGGGCTACCTTTATAATCCATAGCCTCTGCTTCAACAATGCATGATTTATCCTTTGCACTTGTCCTTAAACCGAGTGTTCTTAATGACAGCTGGTGCTCATTTTCATCATTATCCACCTTAAAGTGGCAATCACTGCTGGCCGTTAGCAACAAAGATACAGCGGGCAAAAAGATATTTCTAAGGACTCAGGGGCCTCAAATCCATATCCACTGACTCTTCCTTAGCGACGTGGCATGCACTTTGGTGGGAGAGCATGCAGATGGAAATGAATGGCTACTACTCCAGAGAGCAGACATGCAGGATGGATTCACAACAGCAGAACTGTCTTTCAGGAGCTCTGTGGTTCTACTTCTTTTTGGTATGGTTGACACAGAGGTGACCTTTTGCTTGAAAATTTCCCCACTTATCTCTGACTGTGTTTTTCTTTGTTTTGAAGACATTGCCAATTAATAATCTGCAGCCTTGTTCTTTTATGTGGAGGTAGCATTCCCCAGTGATGGTCAGTCAGAACAGGTCCTAGAATAGAAGTGATGTGACAGGCAATTGGAATTTGTGTCATGAGCCCTTCTTGCCAAGTTTGAACTGTATTGGAGATTTAGAAAGTATGATAATTAGGGTGGGTTTAACTAGAGTCCAGGTCTAATCCTGTGTGTTTTGTAGTCAGCAGCCATTTGAACTTTGACAAATGGTTACAAAGCTTTTAAGCAAACATAAAACAAGTCAATAATCAAATCCAGTGTGTACAGTACACTTGATTTAAAAACATCATGACCAACATAATTAATCAAAGTCAATATTTCTGTAAAGAAATCTTAGGTTTGCCATTAAGTTATAACAAGCAGATACCTAAGCACTCTTTTTGTAAACAAGTATTTGAGAGCAAGCATAGAATTTACTAATACCAAGAATTATAGTTTAGTAAAAGCTTTAGGATTTCTCCAGTATACATACAGCACTGTACACATTTTTCATGCAATGCACAAAAATTAATGTCTATTTTATCAACTAAGAGAATATATTTTTGAGGAAAAATACCTCTTATTGATTAAAGGAACATGGATTTAATCAATTATATGACTATAAGCAATACACAAGGTAGCAATTTAGTAAATTGATTTAGTAATTTTTAAATCATATTAAGACAGTAATGAGGACTGCCTGTATTATGCTAATATTAGAGACACTAAGTAAGGTAACAATATTATAGGCAATCAGACAAGGATAGGTTCTCAAGGGAGTTAGTGCAGAGGATGAAAACATACTATAATCACGACTAGAGGCACACCTGTTAAAGGCTAGCCCTCAAGATAAAGACAAAATAACTAGGCTTGCCTTTCCATGGGATAAGCAATATACTATAATTGGTATCACCTTGTCCAATAAAGCCTAGATAGACATCAGTCACCTAGGCAGGTGTCAAAGACCTCCTGTTCCCTCCTTTCCTAAAAAGGTCTTCGTTGTTTCCATGTACACTTGCTAGGTGACCTGGTTCCCCATTGGATCAATATTATGCAAGCAGCTATACTTATAATCTTATTAGTTGATCACAGTTTTGACCCACATTGTACCCCCATCATGATTTTATACCCATTTTACCATTTTGCTCTACAAAACTTCCTCTGTAAACTAAAGTCTATGAGATCCCACTTTCAGGTCCCCTTCTGTCTCTCAGGAGCTATCTCAATAAATATTTCCTACTTTTAACCTCTGTTGTTCCTTAAAAATCATTCTCTGATTTGGAGAAACATGAACTCAGCATATCTGATATCTAACAGGTTGAGAGTTACATTCATTTCTTCTGTATCTTTTGGATGTCCCAGTAAGATAATTGGAAGAAGGTAAGAGTTTGTTTTTGTTTCATGGATTCTGCATTGTGGCTTGCTCAGGTAAGTAGAAATTATCATTCTTGTTTATTTTATTTAAGGCATATTCCTTAAATTCTTATGTCTTCTCATTTTTATGTATTGCTTTTTGGTTAAAATAATGGTAAATTATTTTTGTATTATTTTTTGAGGTGGCGTCTTGCTATACAGTTCAGGCTGGCCTTGAGCTCACATTGTAACCTGGGCTGGTCTCAAGCTCCCAACAAAACTTCTACCTCAGCCTCCTGAGTGCTGAGATTACAGGCATGTACCACCATGCCTAGCTGGTAAATTTAAACTAAGAACATGAGAAAGTTAAGATGTTTCTTTGATGGGACATTGTACTTTTGCAAATAAGGTCTTGCATTCCTGTTTTGTATATATTGCATTTGGACTCACTAGTTGCTGAGTTTACTGGTGTTCCTTGTTTGACTTGTTTTGACTGTTGTGTCTGTTGTTTTATTTTAGACAGCAGTACTAGGGAAAGTAATGTTAGAGTGTCCCCTAGTGGGCCTTGATATTAATCAAAATGTGAATGTATGAAATGCTGTAAAATGGATCTTTTTATGAAATCTATTTCATATATAGGAAGAATACATGCCTATTAATAAACCATGGGACCCCAACAGCTAAAAGGAAATAGGCTGGCAGATGTTCTTAAGATTTAGAGGACAAGTTTCACCAAGGACATTCTGGACTGATCTCCCATGTACACTCTAGAGGGAAATGTTAAGCCTTATCTGCCTCAGTTTCCTTTCAGGTCTGATCTTTTGCTGGTTAGGAGGCAATCATAGTTCTTGAGATTGCCTGAACTTGCCTTTCTAGGGTGAAGGTGATAAATCATGGGCAAATTGTCTCAATGACTCATCATGAGCATGAAAAGAAAATACTTCCTTTTTCTTATTTCATTTCTGACCTATCTTGTAACTTTATACTTTCTTTTCTGGGAGGCATGTTTCTACTCAAGATTAGAGAGAAACTCAAAACTGTCTTAATCTTACCTTCCTATCCAACAATAAGAACTTTTAAATTGAGAACATAGCTGAATTATGAGTACAGGTTTTAACCTGTGAGTTTCATAAGCTTGTTACAGATATAGAGACATAAACATTTTAGAGTAGGTTTTGAGTAAAGCTTAGCCTTCTCTGGCTGCTAAGGAAGATTTCCTATGTGATCAGGTAGACAGCACAAATGTCTTGAAACTTGTTTGCCTTAGGGCCCATGGCAAGATTTTTCTGAACCATTACTTACTTCGGTCTATCTCTGGAGGTGATCCCTTTTGCAGATTGGGAAATGCTCCAAGTACTTCCAAATTTCCCTTTGATTCCCCCCCCCACTCTTCCAAAGAATTGGAAACCATTTGATCAGGTCCCTTGATTAGTGGTGCAATTTTGTTAACAATGCTTCCTTCTTTAAATACGACTGTTACAGCTAGAATCAACTATAGCATGCACTTCAGAACACATGCTGGAGTTAGGAGTGTGTGTTTCCAGAGAGGGTAGGGGTGCAAATCTGTAAGGATGGCTAGCCCTACCTTAACTTTCTTCTGAGGTACCCCTCACTTGCCCTGCAGACTCTAAGGGTGATACTTCATCATAGAGACTGGGCTATATCTATAGCTATACAACTGTGTGCAAGCTCCTAAAGGGCAATATTCCTGACAGGAAGTAGATAGAGAATTTGGCACTACTTATGTCCATATGTCCTTTTCTCTCAGTGACCTCAAATTGATCAGACAAAAATCTAAGTGTTTCCATGTGACCCTCATAAACACATTGAGGTCTTTAGGGGACTTACTCAGGCCCATGGACTAGACTGGAAAGATGTAAAATTACTCATATCAAACATTGACTTCTAATTGAAAGACAAGCAGCATTACAAGCTGCTATTACATTTAGAGGGAAATATAATATTTTTTACATTTAATTTAATTTAATTTTTTATTTAAAGAAAAAAGCAAAACAGAAAAAAGGTTAGAAGACAGAATTTTAAAAGACATTAATAATAAGAAATCACTACTTGATAAATTACATATTGTCCTCTTAGAAATAGTTGTTAAAATCCCAACATTAAAACTTAGAAAGTACACAATCAATCAGAGTGCAAAGCGTTCTGTTCAATGGTCTAACAAAAACTTAGTAATGTGGTTATCTATCTTACGCACTTAAACATACACACAGTTATATCTTTTAGAGCACTTTCCTTCTCTTTCTTTTTTTACCATAGCTATTATACACTTTAGAACTTATTACTCCTACAGTTTTTATTACTTTTTACACCAGAGAGACAGTGTGATATTTATAAATATGATTCTTACTTATTTCACTTATGAGGATAGTCTCAAGTTGCCTCCATTTGCCTATAAAAGCCTCAAGATCATCCTTTTTATAGCCAAGGAATATTCCATTGTATAACAACGCCACATTTTTTTTTTCCACTCTGCAGTTGATTGGCATTTTGGTTGTTTCCAAGATTTAGCTATTACAAATTGTGCTGCTGTAAACATGAGTGTACGTACATTACTGTGGCATGACTTTTTCAGTTTTTCTGGGAAAATACACAGGAGAGGAATAGCTGGATTGAATGGAACTTCCAATCCTAGTCTTCTGAGGATTCTCCATACTGATTTCCATAGTGGCTGCACAAGTCTACACTCCCACTAACAGTAGAGACGTTTTCCTTTTTCCCCACAGCCTCGCTAACATTTGTTATTAGTTGATTTCTTGGTGGCAGTTATTCTTTCTGGAGTGAGATGAAATCTCAATGCTGTTTTAATTTGCATTTCTCAAATGACCAGTAATAGTGAACACTTCTTCATGTATTTATTTGCTGTTTTTATGTCTTCATCTGAGAAATGTGTGTTCATCTCAGATGACCATTTTTGGAGATAGTCTTTGAATTTTGGGGGCCTGATGTTTTTAAATTCTTTATATGTTTTGGATATAAGTCCTATGTTGGAGGAGTTGCTGGTCAAAATTTTTCCCATTCTGTAGGTTTTCTTTTTCACTCTGTTGGTGATTTCTTTTGAAGTGCAAAAACATTTTAATAATATGAGGTCCTAGTTGTTGGTTGTTTAAAGTGTTCCAGTGCAGTTTGCATTTTGTTCATGAATTCTCTACCTATTCCTATGTCTCCAAGTCTTCTACATACCTTATCTTCCAGTATATTTAGTGTTTGTGTTTTAATATTTATATCTTTGATCCATTTTGATTTTAGTTTTGTGCATGGTGTTAGCCATGGGTCTAGTTTCAGACTTCAGCGTGTAAGAACCAATTTTTCCAGCACCATGTATTGAAGAGGCTATCTTTCTTCCAGTGAACCTGTTTAGCCCCTTTGCCAAATATCAGGTGACTGAGTGTCTTTGTACTTGTGTTTGCATATTCTAATCTGTTCCATTGATCCTCAGGTCTATTTCTTTGCCAATGCCATGCTGATTTTATCACAGTAGCTTTGTAGTATAGTTTCAAACCAGGAATTGAGATGCCTCTTGCCTTGCTTTTGTTGCCCAGAATCACCTCTGCTATTCTAGGTTTCTTGTTTCCAAATGAATTTTAGGAGTGTTTTCTCTAGATCTGTGAGGTATGTTAATGGTATTTTGATTGGGATTGCATTAAATCTGTATAAAAGCTTTGGGTGTATGGACATTTTCATAATGTTGGTTCTTCCTAACCAAGAACAAGGAATATCCTTCCATTTCTAATATCCTCTTCAATCACCTTTATAATTTTCTGCATATAGGTCTTTTACATTCTTAGTAAGGTTGATTCCTAAGTATCTCATTTTTTTTTATTTAAAGAGAAAAAAACAGGAAAAGGGTAGAAATGATACAGAATTTTTAAAAAAAGATAAGCAGTAAGAAATCACTAGTTGATAAATTACATATTGTCCTCTTAGAAATAGTTGCTCAAGTTTCATAACTACACAATTAATTCATACAAATTAGACATTCAAACAGTGAGACTGTAAACAGCTACACATGCATTAGTCTTTACATGTATTTCTATCCTTTCTGTATTAGAGGGAAAAACAAAACATAGGAAGACAAAACAAAAGAAATTCCTATAAGAGCATGAAAGCAAAAAGTCATATAAAACCACAGTACAAGGTGATCTACAATGGTTACTATGTTGTCTCTTGTTATCTTCAATAGAATTGTCTATATCATCAGGTATATTTGGATATAGCAGTATAATTGCATATAGCAGCACATAACAATATTAGTAAAAACAAATCATTATAGATAATGTAAAACTTCAAAGGCAGGTAATAATCAAACCAGGGTGGGTAACCTAGTGAATCTTGTCATCTTCAGTGTAGTTGCCTATACTCTCAGACTTGATACTATCACTCATAACAGCTTTGAATAAAATCTGTCAATACAAAACAGCAATCTAACAAACAAGATTCAACTAAGATCAGTCATGGTAAAACAGTGTAGTTGCCTATACTCTCAAATTTGATATTATCAATCTTAACACATTCAAATAAAATCAGTCAATACAAAACAGCAATCTAAAAAATCAGACTCAATTACGATCAATCATAACAAGACTGTGTAAATTATACAGGGCTTCAGATTAAGCTAATAGGAAATTAAGGATGATTACCATACTATGTCTTGCTATTTTCAGGATAGCTGTCTATGCCCTAACATCTAGTACAAGTAGACAAACTAAAACAGAATATAATCCATCTAAACAAAGCAGTGTGAGTAATGTGGGTTTTAAATCCTGATACACTATTAACAATATCCCCTGCCTTCTTTTTTTATACTATTCCTCCCCTTTCACTCCCACAGAGTGCTGTGCATTTTGGGTCCCACCAACTCCCTTTTTAGATTAGGGGGGCAAACTGGTATTTACATTAGTAGTTCCAAACCTTCTCACTCCTGGACTTGATCTCAAGTTGTATTCCTTTACCCACAAAAGCCTCAAGGTTTTCCCATGTTATAGCTGAGTAGTTCTCTACTGCATATAAATATCCTGTCCTTCCATCCTATCTGCAGGTGGTGGTTGAGTTGCCTCTATTTCTCTCTGGCTCCTTGTCACATACATCATTGTTTTTTCATATTTGATTTTCAGTCCATAAACCCTCTCTCAGGTTGATTATATTTCCTATACAGAGCATCTTGACGGACTCTATCTCCTGATTTACTCTGCCTGTATTTGTGTGTGTGTGTGTGTGTGTGTGTGTGTGTGTGTGTGTGTGTGTATCAAGGCCATCTATGTTAGAGATTATAACCAACCTTCTCTGTCTCATTTCTGCTATACTATTTTTCTGCCATTGTTTGTCTAGTTTTCTCTTTCATTCTATTGCCTGCCCTGTTCATTGAGGCCTTTCTGCCAGTGTTCCTGAAATCCTCATATTCTTTTTCTCTCTCTAGAATGTCCTTCAGTATTTTTTGTAGGGTTGGATTGGTGGTCACAAATTTCCCCAGTTCCTCTTTGTCATGGAAGCATCTTGTTTCTCCATTAATTTCTAGTGACAGTTTTGCAGGGTACATAAATCTGGGCTGGAGGTTATTTTCTTTCAGGGCTTGGAATACTTTGCTTCAAGCTCTTCTTGATCTGATGGTCTGTGTTGAGAAATCTGCTATGATCTTGATGGAATTTCCTTTATAGGTGATCTGTTTCTTTTCTCTGATGACTTTTAATATTCTGTTTTAATATTCTATTCAATATTATATTGAATTTCTGGTATCTTGATTATTATGTGTCTAGGTGTAGCTCTGTTTTGGTTGTAGGTGGCTGGAGTTCTGTATGTCTCATATATCCAAATATCATTTTCTTTTCCCATGACTGGGAAGTTTTCCTTAATTATTTCCATGAATAGTCTTTGTAATTCACCTGTTTTTATTCCTGCTTCTTCACTAATGTTTCTTTTTTTAAATTATAGATTCTCTTGTCATTTTCAAGCCTTTGTATTGTGACTGCCTGTTTCCTTGTTATTTTTAAGAGATCTTTCCTTTTATGATCACACATTACAAACCTGTCTTCAAGTTTTGATAGTCTATCCTTAGTTTCTTTCAAGCAGTTTTGCCAACCTTCAATGGAGTTTTTAATTTCCTGGTAATCTCTTTGAATCTGCTTCATGTATTCTAGATTTTCTTCATATTCTTTACTGAAGGTTTCTCTTCTTTTTTGTGTGTTCCTCCTTTCTTCTGTCTTCTTGAGAGGTACTTAGCATTTCTTTTATTAATCTACTTATATCTTGCTTTACCTGATTTAATATTTCAGTTTTGAGCTTGTCTACAAGGTCCCAAAGATATCTCTTAATGTCCATTGAAGCCATGTCTGATGTTGCATGTTTGCTGCCCTCAGTCTCTTTTGTATTTCCCTCTGCTGGATCAATGTTCTCAGGGTTTTGGGCTGGGGACTTTTTTTTGTTTTTTTCTCTTGTCATGTTTTTTGGTTTCTTCCATATGGGTGTATAGTGAAGGTCCCAGCCCCTTTCCTTGTTGGTTATGGCTCTTCTGAAGCACGCTGGTGGGTATTTCTGCCCTGTCCTGTTTGCTTTTTGTCATTGAGGTATAGGCAGGGGCTGCATATGCTGGCTCCTCCCATCCAGGCCAGTCAACCTTGGGGGGCCTTCACTAGGTGAGTGTGTGCTATGTGTTGGGAATCAGTTTGGGATAACTTATTGGGTCCTGGCTAGGGGCATGACCCAGGCCAAGCAGATCCCACCAATCTGCTCTGGGAAGAGGGCAACCAACTGAAGTCACTATTGTTCCTAGATCAGGCTCCTCCTGCCCTATTCCAACATGTTGTCCAGTTGGCTGCATTCCTCCTGTTGGTGGGGGGTTATTCCCAGCACTCACTTTGGGGTCCCTCACCAGCTCTGCTCTCCATTGGGCTCACCTACCTCTGTCTTCAACGCGACCGACCAGTCACAGCAGTGTGATTTTGTGTGCTCCAGGAGGTCACAGCTGTGCAAGTCACGAGTTCATGCCGCTCCGGTGGGTTGTGGCTTCAGTGGGTCACAGCTCTGTGAATTGCGAGATTGGGCTGCTCTGGCCATTTATGGTGGCAGCACAAATTCATGTGGCTGGAGAGTGCTGTGGCCACAAATCTCAGCTTCTACACTTGTAGCCCTGGGAATGCATGTTTGACCAGCTCTTTTGCCTTTAGTTTCTTCCTGGGTTGAGAGGATCCATCTCCCTCTGTCTGGACCTCTCCATGATGTTTTATTCTGACATGAGTTATTTCTCTCAGAGAGGCTGAGTATCTTGCTGCTTATTGATCCACCATCTTGAACCCTCTTACCAGTATCTCATGTTTTTAGATGCTATTGTGAAAGGTTATATTTTCATATTTCTCTCTCAGTGAGTTTTCTTTGTACAGGAATGCTATTGATTTTTGAGCACTGACTTTGTATCTAGCTATACTGCTGAATTTGTTTATTACCTCTAGTAGTCTTTTAATAGAGTTTTTTGAGTGCTCTATTCAGAGTATCATGTCATCTGCAAATAGTGATAATTTAACTTCTTCCTTTCCTATTTTTATTCCTTTTATCTCTCTCTCTTGTCTGATTGCTCTGGCTAATATTTCCAGAACTATATTGAATAGAAGTGATGATAGTGGACATCCTTGTCTTGTTCCTGATTTCAGAGTGAAGGCTTTCAGTTTTTGTCCATTAGTATAATGTTGGCTGTTGGTTTGTCTTAGATGGCCTTTATGAGATTGAGGTAGATACCATGTATTCCAAGTTTCTAAAGGGTTTTTATCATGAACAAGTGTTGGATTTTATCAAAAGTTTCTTCTGCATCTATTGAGATCACCATGTGGTTTTTTTTTTTCTCTGTTGATGTGATGTATTACATTTATTGATTTGCATGTTAAACCATCCCTGCATTCCTGGAATGAATCCCTGTTGGTCATGATGTGTAATCTTCTTGATGATTTGTTGCATTCTGTTTGCCAGTATTTTATTGAGAATTTTTGCATCAATATGCACTAGTAAGATTGGCCTATAGCTCTCCTTTTTGGTTGGGTCTTTCTCAGAGTAATACTTGCCTCCAGGAATGATTTAGGGGGGATTGCTTTCTTTCCAATTTCATTGAAGTTTTTAAGGAGTAATGGCATCAAATCTTCTCTAAATATCTTGTAGAATTCAACTGTGAATCCGTCAGGACCTGGGCTTTTCTTTGTTGGTAAGTTTTGATCACATTTTCAATTTCAATAGCTGATATTGGGTTGTTCAAAATTGCTATATCTTCTTGATTGAGCTTTGGTAGTTCATATGTTTCTAGAAAACTGTCCATTTCATCTGTGTTTTCCATCCTATATGACAAGAGGTTTTCAAAGTAGGTATTCACGATCTTTTGAATTTCCATGGGATCTGTGATAATTTTCTTCTTTTCAGACCTTATTGAGTGAATGTGGGGTTTTTCTTTCTTTTTCTTGATAAGGTTAGCCAGAGGTTTATTAATTTTGTTTATTCTCTCAAAAAACCAGCTCTTTGATTTATGTATTTTTTTCAGTTTCAATTATATTAATTTCTGCTCTTATCTTTACAATTTCCTGTATTCCATGAGCTTTGGGTTTGACTTGCTCTTCCTGTTCTAGAAGATTGAGATGTAGCATTAGGTTGTTTATTTGTCCTCATTCTGTTTTCTTGATTGGACAATTTATAGCTGTATATTTCCCTCTTCGGACCATTTTCATTGCATCCCACAGGTTACAGTATGTTATATCTGCATTTTCATTGAATTGTAGGTATTGCTTTATTTCTTCTTTAATTTCACCTGTAATCCACTGGTTGTTCAGAAGGTTGTTATTTAACTTCCATGTATTTATGCAAGTTTTGCAATTTCTTTTGCCATTAATTTCCAATTTCAGTGCACTATGGTCAGATATTATGCATGGGAAAATTTCAATCCCTTTGCATTTACTTAGAATGTTTTATGGCTTAATATATGGTCTATTTTGGAGAATGTCCTATGTGCAACTGAGAAGAATATATATTGGCATGTGGTTGGGTAGAACACTCTGTAAATATCTAAGTCCATTTGCTCACAGGTATTATTCAGTTCTATTATTTGCTGACTTTTTGGACTTTTTGTCTAGATGATCTATCTCTTTGTGAAAATGAGGTGCTAAGGTCCCCTGTTGTAATTGTGTCTTGTGTATTTGGTTTTTCATGTCCACTAGTATTTGTCTTATATAGTAGGGTGCTCCGTATTTGGTGTATATATATTTATAATGTTAGTTTCCTCTTGAATTTTTCCACTTACAAGTATATAGTGACCTTCTTTAGCTCTTTTAATCATTTTAGATTTAAAGTTCACATTGTTTGCAAACAGAATCACTACCCTTGCTTTTTTCTGGTTCCTGTTGCTTGTTAAATTGCTTGCCCTGCCTGGTGGTTTCTTTCTGTTGTTGTTCTGAAGATTGTGGTCATTTTTATCTCTATCTAGTATGTCTTTCAATACTGTTTCTAGGGTTGGTTTGGTGGACATGAATTCCTTCAGTTGTTCTTTGTCATGGAAGTACCTTGTTTCTTGATTAAATTTGCATGAAAGTTTTTCTATGTACATCAATCTGGGTTGAAAGTTTTTCTTTCAGGGTTTGAAATGCTTTGCTCCAAGCTCATCTTAACTTGTGGGTTTGTGCTGAAAAGTCTGCCATGATTCTGCTGAACTTTCCTTGATAGGTGAGTTGCATCTTTTCTCTAACAGCTTTTACTATTCTGTTTTTATGTTCTATGTCTGGGATCCTAATTATTATATGCCTGGTTGTAGATTTATGTTGTTTGTGACTGGTGTTCTATATGCCTTATTTATCTGTATATCAAAATTTTTCCCCATTTTTGGGAAATTTTCTGCTATTACTTCTGTGAATAGTTTACTGATGTCATTTGCATTGACCCCTGCATCTTCATTGATGCCAATTAGTCTTATATTGTTTCTTTTGGCATCATCCTGAAACTGCTGGATTGTCATTTCATGCTGCTTTGTTATTTCTAAAAGTTCTACCCTTTCATGATTGCTAACTGCAATCCTGTCCTCAAGGTCAAAAATTCTATCCTTATCTTCATTTAAACAGTTTTGCCAGCTTTCAGTAGAATTTTTTGTTTCTTGGATATCTCTTTGAATTCACTTCATGGATTCTGCTTGTTTTCTATATTTCTCATTCAATGTTTCAATCAGTTTCCCATGCTCCTGTACTTTTTGAAAAAATATATTTCTTCTGTGGCTATGTTGAGTAATTCCTTTACTAAGGTTGTTATATTTACCTTTATGTGGGAAACTATTTCTAATTTGATTTCCTCTATAGCCTCATGGATTTGTTTCTTTATTTCATTTGCTATATTTTTAGATATTTCTGGTGTATGACTTTTAAAGTCCTCTATTTCAGTGTCACCTGTACTTACTCCTGATGGACCAGATGTTTGAGATTGCATTTTGTTTTTTGTTTTGTCATTTTCACCTCTTGGTTAATATTTCGTCTTTCAGTACCACTAGTCTCAACTGTTAGTAGTGTGTGTCTTAGGGTCTTACTGTGTGGTTGATGTTTGTCCAGTTGTTGAGTACCACAATGTACTCAACAATTGGACAAACGTCTCTTGTATTTCTGCTGCAGAGCCTGTTGGATGAGTCCTATATTCTTCCTGGGCTGAGTAGCCTACGAGTATTGATGCAGGTCAACCCTTAGTTCCTGCTTTTATTATGTCTTCAGGTTATTTCAGGTCATTAGATCTATCTGTCTATAGTGTTTGTGTCAGCTGAGGCCCTACTGTGTCACTGGGTGTCTCATTAGCCCTTTTAATCTTCTCTAAGTTTTGGGAGGCCTTATTGGCACACTCCTCAACCTACATGATGTTTTCTGTGTGGAGAAGGGAATCACACACACTCTTGCCAGCTCACCAAGGTCTTACAGTTGGAGGGAGCTTCACTAGTGCTCCTATTTACCCACCAAATAACTTCTATTTTAGGGGCAAAATCACTACACTGACTGAAGTCTGCTGAAGTCTTCTGTTTTGGTGAAGGGCTACTGAGTCTCCCATCAACCCAGCATGGTTAATACACTGCAGTCCAACATTCTGGGTGAAGAGGTGGGAGCCAAAGAGCAACAGTAATACTAGGTCCAGTACGTGGTGGGAGTGGGTCCCCAAGGGCAGCAGTCTGTTGGCAATCTGTGCAGCACTGCATGTGCAAAGCATGCTGATGTAGGTGGGCCAGGATGAAGGGAGATCTGAGGGCAGTGGGCCATGTGGCAGGGTGCAAGGGAAGCCTTTTTGTCATTATCTTGAGGCCTATCCTTCAAGAGATATACCTCTAGCCACAGTTGTAACAAGCTATCACCCTCTGTATTGACTTCCTTGAGGGAGCGTTTAGCCTGTCTGACTGCCTATAGCATTTTTACCTAGTTTAGCTGTCTGTAATAATTTTATATCCACTTCATAATTTTGCTTTATAAAACTTCCACTGTAAAGTGGGAACCATGGCAACCCACTTTCAAGTCCCCTCCACTCAGGATCTCTCTCTTGATAAATATTTCCTACTCTTAACCTCCATTGTTCCTTAAAATTCATTCTTTGATTTTGTAAAACATGAGCTTGGCATACCTGACATCTAACAGGTTGAGAGTTACATTTATTTCCCCTATATCACTAGGGTATTTTATTTTATTATTTTATTTTATTTTTTGGTACTGGGAATCAAACTCATGACCTCTGCTCACAAGGCAAGTACTGTGCCACTGAGCTATATCCCTGGCCCTCCTCCCCTATAACACAAGGATAGTTGGACATTTAAAAAAACAAAGCAAATCATATTGAAGTCAGATAGAAAAAGTAAAAATTAGTCAGAAAGAGGACAAGGAAAATCATATACTTTTCCAAAAAATGAAACTTGTACCTAGTATATTTTTTTTCAGTTCTGGTAGAACATAATAAGCCCAGGCAATTCCCTTTGACCTACAAATGAATTTGGCCATTCCATTTTCACTTACGAATGAACCTCTTTCACCTGTTAATGGACCAACTTTTTCACCTGTAAATTTGCATTTCCCATATAAAAGAACATTATTTTGTTTTGGGTGAGCTGTCCTCTCCCACCCACTAGACAGAAATAAAGATTTTCAAATTCCATAGATTTCCAACACCAAAAACACACAAAGATTCCCAGTTTCCAAATGTAGTACATCTTATTGTTCTGAGTGCCTTTCAGAACTTCACTCTTGAGTACATCCTAAAATCTCTGCCTAATGCACCTTTCTGTGGTTTTTATTGATGCATCCTGAACTTTTTTTCTGCAATGAGAGTCAGCAAACCTGCACTTATTCCACAAAAGAATGGGTTAGGTTTGTTATTTTAGGTTTAAGATCCTCACAGACCCAGCCTAGTGACAAGAAACCATACTGAAAGAAGCCACTGCATGGCTGAATGATGTTTACTCAGACACAGGTTAATGCACAAGGCAAAACTGTCTATTTCTTCTCAGAGACTTAGTAGACTTAAATTCTCAAGTGAATGTTTACTAGAAAATGTCTGAATGTTGCAGAAATTGTACCAAACCAAAAGGCAGATACTCCACACCAAGGAGTTGGAAAGAACTGTTTATCATACCAAATCACTAGCCTCAAGTCAGTTACATACATTTGGAAGAAGGAAATACAGAAGCTAGAAAGCATGGCAGGTTTTCATTGGGTTGGGTTAATCATCATTTGCTTCTGGGTGGAAAGTGTTTGAAATATGTTAGAAAAACAGGATATATTTTTAGGTAGGAAAACACAGACATTGCAGCTGGATACAGTCAAGATGACCTGGATCAAGTTATCTATGAAAAGCAGCTGGACTGGGCTGGGGATTTAGCTCAGTGGCATAAGCACCTGCCTGGCAAGCGCGAGGTTGTGAGTTCGATCCCCAGTACCGCCAAAAAAAAAAAAAAAAAAAAGCAGCTGGACATGTTAAGTCAAGGTTGGCTGGGTGCAGCAGTCCAGCTGTGTGGCAGGCAGGATGAGCGTATCTTGTCCCAATAGGATATCAGGCTGCTAGTTATTTTTAAAATAAAATATTTCTGTCACATAAAAAACAGAAAATTTTAATTGCTCCCTCTACTGTCATAAGGCATAGTGTGTGTCTGTTATCAACTCAACTTTTGTTGAGTAGAAAAAACAAATAGAAGTTGTGAGTTTTTATAAATTATTCTTGCTCAAGAAAACAGTTCTAATCATATAGGGGAACACAATTTCCAACCTATAGTATGTCCACTATGAGTTCATGTTCTCTAAATTTGAAGAATGAATTTTAGGAACAATGGAGGTTAAGAGCAGAATAAATTCACTGAGAGAAAGAAAGCTTCTATCTGAGAGGGAGACAGAACAGGTTCCAAGTGGGTTGCCAAAGACTCTTTTCTAGAGAATTTTATAGAGCAAAACCATGAGATTAGATGGGCCCAAGGTGGGGAAAAATGGAAACTCACAAGGCAGGTAGGCATGAGATAGGACACAAATATGGTCAGCAGTAAGATTAATTGTTCAGGTAAAACTAACTAAATTGAAGACAAATGGGGAAGTGAGTCATATAGCAAGTGGGTGTGCTTAAATAGCTGAGACTCTTCCCATAGGGGGTTGGGATGGTGACTTCTGGCTTCCTCAGGGTGATAGAGATCTATTTCGAATATCTATTCTTAGGATATGGGTATATTTGTTATCTTTTGTCTTGCGGCCTGGCCCACAGTGGGAGGTGTCTGGCTCTCCCAGAGTTCCAAGGTATCTGGCCTTCTTCACTGGCTCCTTCAAAGGCCTCTCCCTCTGACTGCCTATAATATTTCTATCTAACTCACTTGCCTATAACATGAAGATCATGGTGAACAAATCAGTCCTGCAATAGATAGTCATAGTATCTATTGCCCTTACCTACTACTCAGTAAAAACTGGACTTGTGCCACCCCTGCCTCCCAGGAACTTAAAGGCTTAAAACCATTACTCTTTTAACCAGCATTTGATAGTGGTAAAATACTGTTTCTGTGTGGTAAGATACAAGAGATAAAAGGTAGAAGGGAGACAAGGAAATCAAAACTAAAACATTATACTTTTAAGATTGCCAGTTCAGAACTCAGCTGAAGTATCTCAAGATGACCCATCACTAAAAGGCCATGAATTCTCTGTGAAGAAGTAGAAGCCTGACCCTAAGATGAACAAGGTCTCCATCAATAGTACTGTGCCTGTATTTACACTCCTTCCCTATCAGACCCATTGCTAAATGGCCAATTAAGAAAGTAAGGAGCAGGGTGAGGGAATTCTAAAAATGTTTAAATTTCTTGTTTAAAAACAAAACAACACAAAACAAAACAAAAACAACTGCTCATGTTTGTGGATGGGCTGGTTCTCTTCTAAGAAAAGGAAAGTGGGCTACTTTTCTCTAGGGTTTTCACCTGTTATAAGGTGGCTCCTTCCAAAAGTGGCTGGTCAATAAACAGCATATTCTGGGCTTGACTCTCCTTGTGCAGTTAGATTCCGGGTTCTTCTTGTTTGGAACAAAAAATTGAACAAAATTAGCAAAAAGCAGACATCAAGTTTATTGAAGAAAGTAAAAGTGAAGAGTGAGGGAGAAACTGGCCTTACAGAGTGAGCTTGTGCCAAGCAAAAAAAGAAAAAGCAATAAAAGGACACCTTGGTAAAAGCTGGGTGGGCTACCATGAAGAAATTCATGATGGCAAATTCTTCTTGGTGTTTGTTTTTTAGACTGTCCAAATCTTGAGGAAACCTTGTTTTGCAAGAACTTCTACATATGGGTCCCCAGAGGCAGTGCTGGGATGCCACACCTCAGGCTGAGGTCAGGTCCAGCCCATCCTATTGAATGCCTGCTGGAGTTCTTGTGAGAGGTCCATGGGCAGGGCTTTGGGAATTGTTCTGGTATGAATTCTGGGATCTCTGCATGTGTATGTGTTCTGGATGATAATGACCCTGCTCTATTTGTGGACATTTTAGTGTATCTCTCTTCTTCATAGATGCCCTCTTCATGTATCTGAGTCCCAAAGATGTTTTGTGAAGAGAAAGAATGACAGCTCACCTCCAACTTCTTCCTTGAATAAACCTGATTTATTTCCCATCAACTCTCAATCTGTCTGTCTGTCTGTCTGTCTGTCTCTCTCTCTCTCTTTTTGAGGCAGGATCTTGTTATGCAGTTCATGCTGGCCTTGAACTCACCGTGTAGCCCAGGCTGACCCCAGATTCATAGCAGTGCTCCTGCCTTAGCCTCCTGAGTCCTGGGATTACAGGTATGCACCAAAATGTCTAACAAAGGGCTCACTAAATATATATTCTTTATTTTCCTTTGTTTCATTGAATACTATAAAATATTAATATTTTTCATGTTACTAATAATCCCACCAAATCATTTTTGAGGGCTACTTTATAGCTAATCATGTAGCTATGCCATTTAAAAAAATGAAGTGTTTCAGACTTTAATGTCTGATTTGACTCATGACTTTAGCTTTCATTTGGTTAGCTCATTTGCAATGCTAGAGATTGAACCCCAGGTCTTGAGCACTAGGTAAGAACCAAACCACTGAGTTTATTTCATTAAATAACAATACAGAAGTGTATCAAGATATAAAATATAAAGCAAATATCTTTGTATTCACAACTCAAAATTTAATAAATGCTAATTTTTTCATTTATGTTCCAAAAATATTAATAACTATAAAAAGAATATTCAGATATAGTTGAATTCTATTTTATCTCTTATCCTGTCAATCCATTTGAAATCTGACATGGAGTTGATCTATCTTTTTATCCTTTTTGTAGATACATATTTTAAAAATTATATAAATGGTATCATACTATGCATACAGTTCTGCAATTTGTATGGTTCTCAGCACTACTTTTGATATACAGATTCTCTCATTTGTACTGTCACCTATATAATATTCCAGACTATACATCAAAATTCGTGTATTTCATTGGAGAATGAGGTGTTTGAAAAATTTTTTTCTTGTTATGCATAATTCAGTATATTGATTCTAGTTCACCTTGTATACAAATGTCAGAGGCAGTAAATAAAGAAAAGGAAAGAAAAGAAAACAAAAGGAAAATGAACTTGCTTTGTCATAGAGTATGCTAACTTTAACTGTGAAAAAGATACATTTGGGTTATAATAAAACTTTAAAGCATTTGAATAGTGATCTAATTCATGATTTCAGCATGTTCAGACTGCAGAGGAATTGGGTGATTCTCTGAGGGAATTTAAGGAGAAAAATTTTATAAGGTATTCATGGAAATGTTATAGTTTTTTTTCCTATTCTGAATACCAATTCATTGTGGGTTGACTTTTAGCATGTTTATGATCTTGATGTTATTTTTTAAAATCTTTGTTTTTATTTTAAAGAGAATAAAACAAAACAAAACAGAATAAAGATAATCAGAACAGAACAATGTCACAGGAAGTGACATAAGACTTCAAGACATAACAATAAGAAATCAACAATGGCTACCATGATGTCTCTTGTTTTCTTCAAAATAGTTATCTGCTGATTGATTGATTTTATTATGTCCATTGATTTTATTATGCCCACCATCAGACATAATAAAATCAAACAAAACAAAATAAAACCAACCTAAACAAAAGAATGAAAGCATTATAGACTTCAAGACAAGACAATAGGAAACCAACAATGGTTATCACAATACATCGCATTATCTTCAAAATAGCTCAGTAAAATAAAAAGTAAGACCAAATAAAACCAAACCTAACAAATCTATGAAAACAATACAGGAATTCAAAACAAGATAACAGGAAATGAACAATGGTTACCACCTTCCCTTTTTAGATGTTTTTAGATGCCCTCTCACTTTCATAATATCTATTTTACATTTTGGATCCCATTAAACTCCCTCAGTCTGTTATGCTAGGGGATAACCCATAGCATAAAATGTTACCTGTATGATGTTCACCCACATGAGTCCAAACAATTTCATCCTTAAGTATAATCTCAAGTTGCCTCCATTTGCCCACAAGAACCTCAAGATTATACTTCTTTATAGCTGAGTAGCTTTCCATTTTATGAATATACCATATCTTATCCATTCTGTGGTTGATGGGCAAGACATTCCTGCTTTTTTTCAGTGCATAGAACAATAGTTTTCCCTCTGACTTTCAGTCTGTGAATTTCCTTTTGAGTTAAATGTGTTTCTTGTATACAGCATTCGGATGGATCTTGTTTTTTGATCCACTCTTCCTGAGTGTCTTTTTATTAGTGAATTGAGGCAATCTATATTAATGGTTACAACCAGCTTGCATTGCTTCATCTCTGCCATGTTATTCTACTGCTGTTGGCCTCCAACTTTCCCCCTTCATTCAATTACCTGCTCTGTTTGGTGATTGCCCTCTGCTGCTGTTTCTGTAACTGTGGTCATCTTTATCACTCTCTATAATATCCTTCAGCACTCTCTGTAGGGTTGCTTTAGTGGTCATGAATTCCTTCAGTTGTTCTTTGTCATGGAAGTATCTTGTTTCTCTATCAATTTTGAAAGATAGTTTTGCTGGTTACTTCAGTCTGGGTTGGAAGTTGTTTTCTTTCATTACTTGAAACAATTTACTCCAAGCTCTTCTTGATTCAATGGTTTGTGTTGAGAAATCTGTTGTGATTCTAATGGGTTTTTATTTATAGTGATGTTTCTTTTCTCTAATAGTCTATAATATTCTGTTCTTGTGCTGAATTTCTGGGATCTTGATTATTATATGTCAGTGTATAGATTTATTTTGGTTATGGCTAGTTGGATTTCTATATACCTTGCTTATCTGAATGCCAGGTGCTTTTCGCATGTTTAGGAAGTTTTTTGCTATTACTTCTGTAAATAGTCTTTTTATGTCAACTGGGTTACTTTCTGCTTTTTTGCTGACATCTGCTCCTATTAAATTATTTTTCTTTGCATTGTCTTGCAGCTATTAAATTGTTGTTTCCTGTTATTTTTATTTTTAAAGAATTTTGTTATTTTCAAAGAATCTTTTCTTTCATGATTGTTAACTACAATCCTGACTTCAAGGACTGAAAGTCTATCTTCAGTCTCCTTCAGGTGGTTTTGTCAGTTTTTGATGGAGTTTTTAATTTCCTGGATCTCTCTTTGAATCTGTTTCATGTATTGTAATTCCTTTCTATATTGTTCATTCAAGGTTCCCATCATTTTCCTATGCTCCTCTTTTTTATCTATGCCTTCTCTAGATATGCTCAATAATTCTTTCATTATGTTTTTGATTTCTTCTTTTACCTGAAATATTATTTCTGATCTGATTACTTTTACAGCCTCATAGTATTGTTTCTTTACTTCAGTTGCTGTTCTTTCAGTGGTTTTGGGTGTGTGACTTCCATTTTCTTCCATGTCTATATATCCCAGACTTGTTCGGTGTGGGCTGGAGGTCTGAGATTGCCTTTTGCTCCTTTGTTTTGACATTTCCTTGCTTCTTCTCAGCTAACTGTGTGTGGAGTCTTACATGCTTCCCAAGTTAGCTGCACCTCTTCACTGTAGGGGAATGGGGCAGGCACTTGGGTCCTCCAAACTCACATTCCTGGGGAGGCAGTAGGAAATGGGATGGGCTTCTTCAGACCCATGTGACTATACTGATGCTTCTCCAGTGGCCATGGATGTGTGGTGGTGGGGCTGCTGCTTCTCTTAGCATGCACGGCCACACAAGATGATGGTTGTTTAAAGGAATCTTCCGATGGTGGCAGGCACACAGGCACATGTTTGTCTGATTCTCCAGCCCATGCTGGCTGCCTGCAGTAAGCAAGCCTCTCCATTGGCGACCTGTGGGCACACAAGGACTATCCATCTGTTTCCCTCTGCCTATGCTAGTTGCCTGAGGGAAGTTCCAGATGGTGGTGGGTGCACAGGGGCATATCTGGCTTTGTCCTCCAGGCAATGCTGGCTGCCCATAAGAGGCAAGCCTTTGGATGGTGGCAGATGCACAGAGGTGGGTCCAGCTGTTTCTCCATGTCCACACTGGCTTCCCACAGAAGGCAAGCCTTCAGATGGCAAGAGGCACAAAGAGATGGGCCTGTTTCCTTCTGCCCATGCTAGTTACCCGAGGGAAACAAACATCTAGATGGTGGCAGGTGTGTAGGGATAAGTCTGGCTGTTTCTCCTTACTCAACAGTCTGGTTGCTGCCCCCAGGAGGCAGGCTTTTGAATGGTGACAGGCACACAGGGGTGGGCCCAGCTGTTTCTCCCTGCCCATACTGGCTATCCACAGGAGGCAAGCCTTTGTTACATTCTTTTTTTTTTTTTTTTTTTGGTACTGGGGATTGAACTCACAAGGGCATGTTTGCAAGGCAGGTGTTTATGCCGCTAGCTAAGTCCCTGGCCCTGAGGCAAGCCTTTGGATGGCAGTGAGGACACATGGGTGAGTATCGCTGTTTGTCGCTGCCCATGCTGGTTACCTAAGAGAAGAAAGAGTTTAGATGGCGCTGGGTGTGCGGCAGTAGATCTGGCTGTTTCCCCCGCCTACCTTAATTTTTTTTGTCTTTTTGAGACAAGGTCTTGCTATGCAGTTCAGGCTGGCATTGAGCTCACTTTGCTATGCAGCCCAGGCTGGTCTTGACCTTGCAATGATCCTCTTGCCTCAGCCTCCCAAGTGCTGGTATTACAAGGCATGCATTACCAAGACCAGCAACCTTGATTTTACATGAAAGTTTTAACTTTGTTTAATTTTTTGAGGCAGGGTCTCGCCATGTAGCTTAGGTTGGCCTGGAATTTGTAATCCTGCCTCAGCTTCTTGAATACTGAGATTAGAGGCTTTGTACCACCATACCTAGATTTTTTTGAAAATTTTTATCTCACTTTTAATCTTTAGAGTTCTGGCTTTAAAATTCTTCATTGTTAAACTCATTACTTTACTGCTATAAACATTTTATTCTGAAAACTTTAAATAATTATTTTTACAATGAAGTCCATAATCCTTCTGAAACTTTTCCTCCTTGTGTGAAATAGTTTACTTTTCTAGTTTTCCAATATTGTAATACAGTTCACTTGACACTGTTTACTGACTTGCCCATTATTTTACAGTGATTGGTAAGGAGCTTTATCTAAGGTAAAAGCTACCTGTGTGGTTGGATGTTTTTCTGGATCTTTTAAATATTTACTGATTCTTAACAGAGAGCTGGCCAAGAGCCCCCTTTGTCTGTTTCTAGGGTAAAAATGAGAGGATAAAATGAGAAACAGACACAAATGTAGCAGTACATGATGAGTGACTAGGAAGTGGATGTCTCTAAAATAGCCACTATTTACTGGGTGAGTACCGTGATAGGCAGGGCTAGCAAAAGATTCAAAATTGGCAGAAGACTCAGAGGCCTGTGACTCACTGGGCAAATATATGATTCAAGAGGGATGACTCAAGAGGGCAGAAATGATCTTATGCTAAGAAGAATCTTGCCTTGGAGTGTTTTTTAGACTTAGTCATTTTAGTTTTAGTCTTAGTGGGTGGGAGAGGATGGCCCATCCCTAAAGAGTTAATAGGAAATCTCAAATGAGTGGTACCGATAACTTCAAACATCCATTTTATCCCATAGGGAAGTATGCAAAATTAGCCACTGTGAATTTGTGGCCTCCAACAGATTCCTATATTGTTTGTTCTGCATTTTTATGGCCCTATAATAAACTTGGATAACCCCTCTTTTATTTCTCACTTATTTTTTTCAATGAGTTTTCCAATCTACTGATGGGTTTGACTGGGAAAGACTTCTCACAAGGATGAGGTCACCAGATTCTTTAGCCCAAGGGAAACCTGTGGCCTGACCTATCACCTCGGTCCCCCTGTCCCCTTGACACCTTCAGTGACAAAGTGATCCCAGGACAAGCCTTTTCCTGCTGTTGCAATTCTTCTTTGGAATTTATAGCTTAAGTGACTGATGGCTTAAGTTGACATGTGATGTTCTTGTTGGCCAATGTGATTGTGACAGCTGGTTCACTGTTGCTCATTTGTCATTTTCTTTTTTTCAAGTCTACAAACCAGGTATGGTGGTGCATGCCTATGAACCTAATACTCAGAAAACAGAGGCAGAAGGAGGAGTGCTGCAAGTGTAAAACTAGTTCTGGCACATAGTGAGTTCAAGACTAGCCTAAACTGCATAGTGGTATACTGTCTCAAAAAAAAAAAAATCCATGAAATCTCCAGACCCTTCTCAAACCATTCTGAGCACACTTATTCTGGGCAACTAGAATTTGTGTTTGTCCTCAGATGTGTATCCCAAATTTTTGTTTTTTTGGGGGGGGCATTATGAGCACGTACCAACATAATTGGCCATTTTGGCTCAAATAAACTCTTTGTCCCACAGTTGAGTTGCAACTTGCCTTTCATATTGACTAGATGTTGTGTCTTGGTCTTACTTTGCTGACAGTGTTTATTTTAATGAATATTATATTCTGTTCAATCCTTCAGTCTCAATCTATTGAGAAGATTATATTGATTTTCTCTTTTTTAAAAATATGTCGCGCCTGCCTTGCAAGCAGGCAGTCGTGAGTTCGATCCCTGGTACCGATAAAAAAAAAAAAAGATAAAAATATGTCAACATGGACAACTACTTTGAAAGTTTCATGTTAACTATCCTTGCATTCATGCAAACCTTTACTTGATTATTGTATTGTTTTGTATTCATGGTCCCACAATACGTATTTATACCATATATACAGTCAAGTCTCATTATAGTTGTTATGTTCTATAAAATAGTGGTGAACCAGAATTAGTGAATTCTGAACCATCATCCCTATAGCAAACATGAATTATGTACCAGAAAACCTCTGGTCATAAGATTTGAGATAAAACAATTAATGCATAACCTTGTTTTCTGTGTGTTTCAATCTGAAGAATTTTTATATTGCTGAGTCATTAATGTAAAACTCATAGCTAGTGCCACTGTATAACTTGTACCTGATTGAACTTTAGTGAACACATATATTTGTTGGGGACCACAAATTCACAGTGGTTAATCTTGCATATTTCCCTAAGGGATGATAAAATGAAGGTTTGGGATTATCAGTACTACCCATTTGAGATTTCCCATTGACTCTTCTTAACATAAGATCATCTACACACTGGTGAATCATCCCATGATTATACTCCAAGACAAGATCCTTAGCATATGATTATTTATGGCATCTAGAGTCCTAGTCTTGCAATGAATTGGATAGTACCCTGGACCTGCCTGTCACTGTATGAACCTAATAAGTAGTGGCTATTTTAAAGTGTCATGAGAGGACTGATTGGGAGACATTGACTTCCAAACCATTCATATATTACTAAACTTGTCTCTGTTTTTTTTATCTTCTCACTATACCCTTAACACAGACAATTGGGGCTTTTGCTGGGTCCCCAGTATATATTTTCTCAGTAAGTTATATTACCAGCTTAGGAACAGTACATAATACATCAGTCCTGTGCTTGCAGAATGCTCTAACTAGCATAGTTACAAACAATAAGCACAAAAATATGAAATACATAGCACTACTAAGTAGAATGTGAGAAGATATCCAAAAGCTAAAACAAAAATGTCATCTTCTTGACCTTATCTGAGAATATGGGAGGGAGAAAACATTTTTTGTTGTTGCAACTCTATATTGTCTGCCAACCATAAAAATTCTGCAAGTATTGATTTGAGGTTTACAAACACATCTCAGCAAGTAGATGAATTCACATATTCTACTAGTAATGAGAACTGATAGTAGTATACAATGATTTTTTTTCTTTTATTACTGGAGATCAAACCCAGGAGTGTTTTCTTACTATGTCACATTCCCAGCATTTTTTATTTTTTTTTATTTTCAGACAAGGTCTTGATAAGTCAGACAGGCTTGGTTTGGACATATGATCCTTCTGCCAAAGCCTCCCTGAGTGCTGGGATTACAGGTGTGCACTATCATGTCTGGCTTTATTTTTTGACTAAACTTGGCAACTTGTACTTTTTATTGGTAAACATTTGTTTTGACTAAGGTTTGAAATTTATCTGTTAATTTTTTAAAAAACCACTGTATTATATTATATCTCTAACTGTACAAATGTCACAATTTTGTTGTTTATAGGGTTTGATGGGTTCCCCAAAAGTTTGTGTGTTGGTATAATGGAGACCACTACAAAACAGTTCTGAAAGGGATTTAAAATTAAACAATTGGCTTTCTATGTTTACTTGTGAGTCAGCCCAGGCCTAAGCACCTTGTCTGGATATGGGCGATGGGTTCATAATAAGTGAACCTCTGTGAATCATTGGTCCTGAGGCCTCTAGTGGCCTGTGATGCCTCAAAGGACAAGGTAAGGCCACAGCTGAGGGTACCTGACTCCAATCCCAATTAACTGCTGTCTCAGTCCTGCTATAAATGTCAACCTGGAGATGAGATAGTTCTTCTAAATTAACATAATTTACTACTTGGAGAAGTCTTTCAACTGACTCCCAAGGTCCTGCTCAGTTCCTGCATTTTCCTCACTATCCTCTACCTTTGTTTGCAAAGCAAATAAATACAAGCCAGCCAGAGAAGTTCTTTGTCTCAGCACCCAGAATCTCAAAATCTGCTAAAAGGTTTTGCTCCAGCAGGAGTTTTTAAATCATATCACTTGTCTCTTTTATTTAAGCCTTCACTATCCACTCATTTGGGAGACTGTGAACCTGGTAAGTCTGTGATACCAGTAACTCAGTTCTCAAATTCATATGGTAGTGGTATTTGGATTCATGGATTCACTCTGGGAGTGTTATATTCTGGGATGCTGGAGTCTCTGCATAGAGATAATTTCTAGGTCCTCTTAATATAGAAGAATGAAACTCCCTACCTATTATATATCCAGTATGAGCTTGTGTTCTTTAAAATCAAAGAATGGATTTTAGGAACAAACGAGATTAAGAACAGAAATATTTATTGAGAGAAAGAAAGCATCTGTCTGAAAGAGAGACAGAAAGGGTCTTGAGTGGGTTGCCAAAGATTCTGTATTTTCTAGGGATTTTTATAGAGTAAAACCATGAGGTGAGGTGGATCTAAAGTGGGGAAAACTGGGAACTTGCGAGGTAGATAGGTATGAGGTGGGACAGAGCTATGATCAACCAATAAGTTTAATTGTCCAGGTAAAACTGATCAAATCAGGGACAAATGGGGAAGTGAATCAAATAGCAAGTGAACATTCTTTATGGATCAGTGACTTTTCCTATAGGGGGTGGTGACTCCTGGCTCCTCAAGGTGATCCATACCTAATCCCTAAGGATTATATTTAAGGGTGTGATTGCATTTGTTTTGCCTTCTGTCCCAAGATCTGGCCCACAGCAAGCGGTGTGTGTCTCCTCCAAGGTCACCAGACCTCTGGTCCTCTGTGCCAGTTTCTTTGAAGGACCAGCCTGTCTGACTGCCTATAATATTTCTAACTAGCTCAGCTGCCTGTAAAACCCTTTCTGTCTGGAACAAAGAATTGAATGAAACAAGCAAACACAACAGAAATGTTTCACATTTATTAGAGGTAGAAAAAATGAAAAGAAGGATGTGTGTGTGTGTGGTAGGGGAAATGCTCTGCAGACAATTTGGGTTGAGTAAAAAGGGAAAAAGATGAAAATAAAAATAAAAATAAAAGTATACCTAAAACAGTGGTGATGAACCTATAGCATGTTGCATGCATGTTATCACTGAAAGATCTAAAATGTTTGCCATAACTGCCCTAAAATATAAGGCAGGCTATCATGAGGAAAGGCTCAATGGTGAGCTCTTCTGGTGAATTTCTCCTTTTCATATTTCCCAGGCTTACATAGCAACCAGAATATTCTGTCAAAAGCCCTGCTATAATTCTCCTAAGAAGTCCACATGCAGGCTTTCTTGGGCTCTTCTGCACATGTGCTCTGGTATCTTGCCACACCTCCCTTCCCAGCTAGTTTAAGCCAAGCCCTATCTTTCTATCTTTGGAGAGGAGGAGAACCAGGTAAAAGCCTGAGAGGGGGACCATTTTGGATTTAGCAGCTCTGTGCCAGGAAGGATCTGCACTTGGACCCTACTCTGCCTCTGCATGTAAAACCATCTGCTGGTTTAGGACCCAACAAAGAGGCTCTTGCAGATTCTCATGCCTGGCTTTTGAGCTTTCAACCCTTAAGAACTATGAGTGAAACTTTTATTCTCCATAAACTACCAAGTTTCAGGTATTTTATTATAGTAACAAGAAGCAGACTAGGAGGCTTCTTCCTTTTGTTAGACTTTCTAGTGGGTTATCTCTAAATTCATTTTTTTGGTCTTTTTTGAGACAGGGTCTTATATGCCCTTCAGGCTGGCCTTGAACTCACTTTGTATCCCAGGCTGGTCTAGAACTTGCTGTGATCCTGTTGTCTCGGCCTCCCTTGAACTCAACATTTTTAAGGACACTGCTTTTGGGCATGTTGTTTAGCTCATCTTTTTTATCTATTGAACTAATTTTTTTTGTTTTGTTATCTGTTTCATTAAAGCATTTGCTTCTTCTCCATTATTTTGGTTTGCTTGCTTACTTGTTTTTTAAAAAATTTTCTTGAAGTTTCAATTATTTTCACTCTTTATGTCTTCAACAGTGTATCTTTTTTTGGTTTTGTTTTATTTTTTGATTTTTAAAGACAGGGTCTCACTATGCATTTCGGGCTGGCTCATGTTCCTACTGCAGAGTTAGGTGCTTTGGTCTTTCCAAGCTCCCCTTTCTCTCCTCCCTCAGTATGGGTTACTGAGACTAGAACTTTCATGATGGGTGTGTGGTTCTCTGGTAAAGCAGTTGCCTAGGTTGTGTGAGGTCTTGGAGTAGAGTCCAAGCACTGCAAAGGCAAACAGATAAACAAGCAGACAGCCAGAATTCCACTGCCCTAAAGCAGCCCATTAACCCTACAAATATATTTAGGTCACAGGTCTGTGACAAACAACTCTCTGAAAGCAGAGAGGTTCTGCCCTCTCCTGGAAGGAAGTATTGCCACACAGACAGGTCATGAAGAACCTAAACAAACAGGTCTTGCTGGATTCCACCTCAGTTTATTACCATTAGATCATATCCTCTTTTGTGTAATCATGTTTCTCTTACCTCATTACTTCTTTCATCAGTCTGAGCATAAAAATATAGTTCCCATCCAGCCTTCATTTTTGACTGTGTTACACAAAACTTTGATGAGATCAGTGCTGTGCTTGTCATTTGTCAATATGTTTTGTTTTTTAATTTAATTTAATAATTTAATTTAATTTAATTTAATTTAATTTTCATTATAAGGAGAATAAAACAAAGCAGATCTGCTTTAGAACAAAACAATGCAAGCAACACAGGATTTCAAAACAAGACAATAGAAAAATCAACAGTGGCTACCATAATGTCTCTTGTTTTCTTTGAAATGGTTGTCCATATGTTCACACACAATTAATTCAAGCAAAACAAAATAGCATGAAACCAATCAAAAGAATGAAAGCAGTACAGGTCTTCAAAAATAGACAATAGAAGTGAGGGGAGTTTCCTTCTATATCTCAGAAGGCAGATACTTTTATCGCCGTTTTGCTTTGTCCTGATTAACGGTGTTGCTCTATTCAATATTCTGTTTTGATGTGTTCTATAATATTGTGTATTTCTTTTGATTTTGCTGTACCTAATAGAAGAACAACTATTTTGGAGATAACGGGATATACAATGGTGCCTATTATTGTTGTCCTGGTGACCTGCTGTGATGTTCTGTGCCAATTTCACTATACTGTCTCAATTGGCTTTATTCCATCCTGTATTGTTGTATATTACTACCTCCAAGTTAATGCAAATTAAATAAAAATAAAACAATAGAACATGAGAAAACAAGGTAACAAAATACCTCCCAAAACTCCCAACTCCATCAAAGCTGATCCATATGACATGGATGACGAAAAACTCAAAAACAAAACAACAGAATTATATAAGATGATTAAAAAGGAAATAACAACAAAACAGATAAATTAGGTACTGAGCAAGCTGAAACATGATATAACTAAACAGATAATGTACTTAAAAGCAAAAGAAGGAAAAGAAAATGCACTAAAGGATATAACTGCATGTATGTTTAAGTGTGTGGGATTGATAACCATATTACCAAGTTTTTCTTGGATTGTTGAACAGAACTGTTTGCAGCCTCACTGTTTGTTCACTTTGTAGGCCTGAATTTTGTAACATGAACAACTATTTCTAAGAGGACAATATGTAATTTATCAAGTAATGATTTCTTAATTTTTTTTGAAATTCTGTATTATTTCTACCCTTTTTTCTGTTTTTTTTCTCTTTAAATAAAATTTTTTAAAAAATGAAAAAAATAGACAATAGGAAAATCAACAATGGCTACCACATGTCTTGTTCTTTTCAAAATAGCAGACACATATTGAAATCAAATAATAGAAAATAGGCTAAAACCAATCAAAATAAAGAATAAAAGCATTATTGTACTTTAAGATGATAGGAAATCAGCAATGGCTACTATAATGTCTTGTTTACTTCTAAGTAGATGTTGATATCATCACATGTAATAAAATTAATTCTTAAACTCTTTAGGAGAAGGTCTAGGCATGTATAAGTCTATACATGTACATCGATTCTGTATTAGAGAGAAAAACAAAACAAAACAACACAAAATACAAGAAAAACAAGAAACAAAAGAGACAAATAATACTAATGAAGAGCCCAAAACAACAACAATATAAGCTTTCAAAACGAGATGGTAGGCACATAACTAAGGTTGCTATTTTGCATAGTTTTCTTCAAAAGAGTTACTCAATTACTCGATATAGACATGCAAAATTGATCTAATCCTATGACTGTTAACTATTTTCTTTCAAGAAGTAATAGAATTAGTAATAAATCATTTTAGTTATGTTAAATGTGTATATTAAAATTTACATCTATTTTCTTTCCCCTTCCTTCTTTTCTCCTTTCCCTATCTGAGGTATTTTTTCCCCTTTGAGCAATTTCTTACCCTTTCACAATGTTTATTGCATATTTTATACCTTATATACCCTTCCAGTTTCTTACACTAGGGAGACAATACAGATTTACACATATGAGTTTGATTTATTTCACTTTGAGTATGGTCTCAAGTTGCACCTATTTACCTATAAAAGCCTCAATGTAATCCTTATTTATAGATAAGTAGTACTCCATTGTATAAAAGTACTACATCTTTTTTATCCATTCCTCAGTCGATGGTCATTTAGGGTGTTTCCAAGATTTGGCTATTACAAATTGTGTTACTATAAACATGGGTGCATATATGTCATTGTGGTATGTTTTCAGTTCTTCTGGGAAAATACTCAGAAATGGAATAGCTAGATCAAATGGGACTTCCAATCCTAGCTTTTTGAGGAGCCTCCAGAGTGATTTCCACAGTGGTTGCACAAGTCTATACTCCCACCAACAGTGTAGGAGAGTTCATTTCCCCTTACAGCCTCTCTAGCATTTGTTATTGATGGTTTTCTTGATCCTGGCCATTCTTTCTGGAGTGAGATGAAACCTCAGTATGGTTTTAATTTGTATTTCTCAAATGACCAGTGATGCTGAATATTTTTTCATGTATTTATTTGCCATTTGTATTTCTTCAGCTGTGAAGTGTGTATTCACCTCAGATGCCCATTTTTGGATTGGATCTTTGAATTTCAGGGGTCTGATTTTTTAAAATTCTTTATATGTTCTAGATAGCAGTCCTTTGTCTGAGGGACAGTTGACTAAGATTTTTTCATAATTCATGGGTTTTCTTTTCACTCTGTTGGAGGTTTCTTTTGACATGCAAAAACTTTTTAATGAGACAAGATACTAGTTTTTGACTCTGGGAAGTATTTCCTGTGCAGTTTGACTTTTGTTCATGAATTCTTTGCTGAACCCTGTGTTTTCAATATTTCTACCTATGTAGTCTTCCAGCAGATTTAGTGTTTCTGTTTTAATATTTAGATCTTTGATCCATTTCGACTTTGGTACACAATGATAGACATGTGTCTAGTTTTAGTTTTTGGAACACAGGAAGCCAGTTTTTCCAGCACCACTTATTAAAAAGGGTATTTTTCTTCCAGTGAACATATTTGGCCTCTTTGTCAAAGATAAGGTGGCTGAGTGTGTTTGTAGCTGTGATTGTATCTTTTAACCTATTACATTGGTTTTCAAGTCTGTTTTTATTCAAGTACTATGCTAACTTTATTACAGTAGCTTTGTAGTATAACTTCAAGTCAGAGATTGTAATGCCTCCTGCCTTGCCTTTTTTGCCCAGAATTGCCTTTGCTATTCTAGGTCTCTTCTGGTTACAGATGAATGTTAGGAATATCTTCTCTAGATCATTGAGGTATGTTACTGGTATTTTGATTGGAATTACACTAAGTCTGTATAACAGTTATGGGAGAATGGCCATTTTCACAATATTTGTTCTTCCTATCCATAAACAAAGAATGTCTCTCCATTTTCTGAGATCTTCTGTTTCTTTTTTCAGAGTACTGTATTTTTCACTGGATAGATCTTTTACTTCATTTGTTAGATTGACTCTTTAAGTATTTCATTTTTTGGATGCTACTGTGAAGGGTGTGGTTTCTCTTATTTCTCTCTCAGTGAGTTTGTTGTTTGTATTTAGGAATTCTATAGATTTTCAAGCATTGGCTTTGTATTACTGAATCTGGTTATCATACCCAGAAATATTTCAATGGAGCTTTGGGTGTATTCTATGTAGAGTATCATGTCATCTGCAAATAATGATACTTTAAATTCCTCCTTTCCTATCCTTATTACTTTAATTTCTCTCTCTTGCTTAATTGCTCTGGTTAATGTTTCCAGCACTAAGTGAATAGGAGTGATGATAATGGACATCCTTGTCTTGTTCCTGATTTGAGAGTGAAAGCTTTCAGTTTTTGACCATTTAATATGATGCTGGCTGTTGGTTTGTGATAGATGGCTTTTATCATATTGAATTAAAGTCCATATATTCCAATTTTCCATTGGGCTTTTATCATGAATGACTGTTGGACTTTATGAAAAGATTTTTCTGCATCTATTTAAATAATCATGTGATTCTTTGTCTTTGGTTTTATTTATATGATGTATTACATTTATTGATTTGTGAATATTAAACCATCCCTGCATTCCTGGCATGAATTTAATTTGTTAACCATGATGTATATTCTTCTTGATGACTTGTTACATTCTGCTTGCCAGTATTTTATTAAGGATTGTTCATTAGGGAGATTGGCCTGTAGCTCTCTTTTGGTTGGGTCTTTCTCTGGTTTTGGTGTTAGGGTAACACTTGCTTCCAAGAATGAGTTAGGGAAAATCGCTTCCTTTTCAATCTCATTGAATAGTTGGAGGACTGTTAGCATTGTCTTCCTTGAGTTTCTTATAGAATTCAGCTGTGAATCCATCAGGATCTTGGCCTTTCTTTGTTGGTAAGATTTTAATTACATTTTCAATTTCATTAGTTGAAATTGGGTTATTCAGCTGTTTTACATCTTCTAGATCGAGCTTTGGTAGTTCATATGTTTCTAGGAATCTGCTCATTTCTTCTGTGTTATCAAACCTTTGAGAGTAAAGGTTTTCAAAGTAAGTATTGATTATCTTCAGTATTTCCACAGGGTCTGTAGTGATTTCATCCTTTTTATTCCTTATTGCATGAACTTGAATTTTTTCTTCCTTTTTAAAATAAGAATGGCTAGGGGCTTATCAATTTTATTTATTATTTCAAAGAACCAACTCTTTGATTTTTTTCATTCTTTGTATTGTTTTCTTAGTCTCTATTGCTCTGATCCTTATAATATCCTCCCTTCTTTTGGCTTTGGGTTTGACTTGCTCTTCTTTTTCTAGATGTTTGAGGTGTAGCATCAGGTTGTTTATTTGCGTTCATTCTGTGTTCCTGATATGGAATTCATAGCAATGAATTTCCCTCTGAGGATTACTTTCAGTGTATCCCACAGTTTCTAGTAAGTTGTATTTTTATTTTTGTTTGTTTGTAGATATTGCTTAATTTTTTCTTTAATTTCCTCTGTGACCCACTGATTGTTCAGGAGTATGCTATTTTTTTTCCATGTATTTATGTAGTTTTTGCAGTTTCTTTTGTCATTAATTTCTAGTTTCTTGGCACTTTCATCAGATAATATGTATGGGATAATTTTGATTCTTTTGCATTTACTTAAACATGTTCTATAGTCTAGTATATGGTCTGTTTTAGAGAATGTTCCACATGCAGCTGAGAAGAATGTATATTCTGATGTTGGGTGGAGCACTGTATGCATCTAATAAGTCTATTTGTTCACAAGTTTGATTCAATTCTGCTATTTCTTTGCTGATTTTCTGTCTAGTTGATCTGCCTCTTTGTGTCAATGGGGTGTTAAGGCCTCTCATTATAACTGTGTTGTTGCTGATTTGATATTTCATTTCTATTAACATTTGTTTTACATAGATGGGTGTTCCCATATTTGGTGCATGTATATTTAGGATTATTATCCCTTCCTCTTGAACTTTTCCTCTAACTAGTAGGTAGTGACCTTCTTTATCTCCTCTGATGATTGTTGGTTTGAAGTTTATGTCTGAAAACAGATTAGCTACCCCTGCTGTTTTCTGGTTTCTTGTTGTATGAAGTATTGTTTTCCATCCTTTGACATTCAGTCTATGAATTTCCTTTTGGGTTAGATGGGTTTCTTGTATGCAGAATATGGTTGGATTTTGTTTCGTGATCTATTCTGCCAGTCTGTTTCTTTTAATTGGTATATTGAGGCCATTTATATTAATGGCTATAACTGATATATATTAGCTCATATTTGTCATTTTATCTTTCTGCTGTTGTTTCTTTATCTTTCCTCTCTGTTTGTTTGCTTTGCTTAGTGGTATTTTTCCTGTTGGTGTTCTTGAAGTCATAATTATTTTTATGTCTATCTAGAGTATGTTTTAGTGTTTGTTACAAGGTTGTTTTGGTGGTCATGAAGTTCTTCAGCTGTTCTTTGTCATGGAAGTATCTTCTTTCTCCATCTACTTTGAAGGACAGTTTTTCAGGGTACATCAAACTGGGTTGGAAGTCATTTTCCTTTACTATCTGAAATACTTCACTCCATAGTCTCTTTGACTTCATTGTTTGTGTTGAGAAGTCTGCTGTGATTCTGATGGGCTTTCCTTTATTGGTGATCTGTCTCTTCTCTCTTAAAGGTTTTAATATTCTGTTCTTATGTTGAATTTCTGGAATATTGATTATTATTCACTTGGGTGTAGATTTATTTTGATTATGGCTAATTTGAGTTCTATAGTCTTCACTTATCTCTGTCAGTTTCCTTTCCCACGTTTGTGAGATTTCCAGTTATTACTTCTGTAAATAGTCTTTTTATATCATTTGTATTGTTACCTTCTTCTTCATTGACACCTATGAATCTTTTATTGTTTTTCTTTGCATCATCTTGCAACTGTTGAATTGTTATTTATTGATTCCTTAGCTGCAATCTTGTTTTTGAGGTATGAAAGCCTATTTTCACATTCATTTAGTTGGTTTTGACAGCTTTTGATGGAATTTTTGATTTCCTGAATATCTCCTTGAATCTGTTTCATGCATTCCATTGCATTCTTATATTGTTCATTCAAGGTTTGCATCTTTATGCTGTGTTCCTCAATTTTTAAAATTATGTCTTCTTTAGATGTGTTCAGCATTTATTTTGTTATGTTTATCATTTCTTCTTCTACCTGGGAGATTATTTCTTATCTGAGTTACTTTACAGTTTCCTGGAGTTGTCTCTTTACTTCAGTTGCTATCATCTCAGAAGTTTCAGGTGTATGATTTACAGTGTTTTCTATGTCATGTCTCTTAGGCTTGTTTTGGATGGGCTGAAGGTTTGAGATTGCATTTTGCTCTTTCATTTTTTCATTTTCCTATATTTCTCTGGGGAAGCTGATTGCAAAATCTCAGTTGCTTCCTGAGTTGAGGATGTCCCCTGTTGAGTGGCAGTCTTTAGACAGGCCTTATCAAGTCTCCAGTCACACTTGAAGGCTACTCAAATGGGGGGAATATGCTGGGCAGACCTTCAACACAACTCATGTGGTTCTCTGAACCTACCCAACTGGTTGAAGTTTGCTGGGCAGGACTCTACCAAGTCCTGAGTATCATATCAAGGCTTAACAGCTAAATGGAATATGTGCTACAGGCATTTTTGCTGATGCCACACAGCACATCAAAGCTCCCCAGCTGTTTGGGGTTGTTGGGTGGGTTCTGAGGTTGCATAGCTAGGTGGAGTTCACTGTGCAGGCCTTTGGCTCACATCATCCAGCACACGAGGTTACCCTGCCCCTCAGGGTCACTGGTGGGGCCTGGCTGGGATCCAAGTGACCTACCACAGGCCCCTGGTTCTTTAGGGGTGCTGAGCAGTGCCCTTCCAGGTTCATAGTGCAGTGCCAAGCTGGCATGACTAGGTGGAGTTTGCTGTACTGGCCTTCAGTTCATGCCATTCAGTGTAGATGCTTTTCCTTTGATATGTCTGTTGCAATAGGATGTCTGTGGTGAACTTTGAGATGGGGGAGGAAAAAAATATCACTTTTTCACCTATACACATTCTATGTATTTTTACATATTTGACTTGTTGAGTGTAGTTATTTATTATTTGCTTATTTATCAGTGCTGGGGATTAAAACAAAGGCCCTATGAATGCTAGGAAAGGGTTTTGTCAGTATGCTACAGTGTGCAAAACTCTTGCCTAGCATGTACAGGGACTTTGAATTGTAGACATCTCTATCCTTAATGATTTCTGATCTGCTTTATATATGAGATTCAGAGAGATTTGAGTAGCTTTGTATTATTTCAGTTTCCTAATTCATCTACTTTTCTTTATGTATTTTAAGACTATATAAATTATATATCAAAATAACAATAATAGACACAATTTAACCAAATGATTAAATCATGTGAATTAGAAATGGGATAAATCAGTATTTTGTCTTTGAGATCATGAATAAATTTCAATTTGCACTCAGATCCTTGTAACTATTATATGGTATTTTCCAGTTAGCCATATCTAGAAATCCATAGATTCTAGCTTATGTGACAAACAATCCTAAACAACCAGGTTTTTCCTATTAAAAGAATTCCATAGATAAGGACCTCATTGTGAGCAAATACCACTAGCCAGAAGGTATGCAACCAGCATTTTCACAAAGAGATTATGCATTGACCATGTGATTTACTTCTGTCCCCAAATCCCTCTTTCCTCCATAATAGGAGAGAAGACTACAGACTTAACTGCTTAACTCCTTCCTTCCCACAGATACTTCAAATAAGCACATGTGCTTTTCCTTATCTTCTCTCCTAATATTCTCCAGTAAGCAGAAATCCTCAGTATGAGTGTAATTACATCCATGAGTGGTTTACTTTATGACTTATAGTTTCAAATTTTGTTTATGAAATTATTTTTCACCTTGATTCACATAGATATTCTCCTCTGTATTCTTCTACCCACTTAATGGGTGGTGTTTTCTGAATCTCCAGAGACAGAGCAGCTTTTTGCACATGGCCCTGGTCCAGCTCTATGCATACAGGGATAAACTGCATTCTCCTTCAGTAACCAGCATAGCAGATGGAAATTTAGAAGTTAGTTTTTTTTTTTAAAGATAAGCTGCTTCTCCTAACTTTCTCCTGTCCACTGTGTAACCAATACATCTTTCTGTCTTCAGTCCAGATAAACAGACAATATGCAGATACTGGCACCAGGAGGCGAGTGTTCAGTTTCATTTCCAGGAGAATGGAGAAAACAAGCTTGGACATGTCCATTGTCCCATGGTATACTCTCCCTGTGCTATCCCTACTCTAAAAAAAAAAAAACCCTAAAAAAACCACATGGTGAGATGGTGAGTTGTCTAATGAAGCCCCTCCATCTCCATTCCATGGAGCTAGCTTTAAATAAATTATTTTCCCCTTTAAACAAAATAAATGGCCTCTTTTGACTTGGTAAGTGGTGAGCAAATGAACCTGACTGTAAGAATCTCAGTGGTTGGAACATTTCTTTAAGTTTCAGCACTTTCAAGCCCAGCTTTTATGGCTCACATTCAGCTCCAACAACTCTCTAGGCCATTTTGGTTTCAATTTCAACTTGCTGCTTAGACTTAAAATTCACTCTGTTTTTGGCATTTTTTTTTTTTTTGGCATCTTGACACTTCTTTGGTTTTGTTTTATTTATTAGCTTGGCTGCATGTTTTCCCACCAAAATCTTTTTAAGGTTTTACTTTTATTAGTACATACTTGTAGTATATAATGATTACATTCATCATTGGGAGTTTGAACCAAAAAATTTTTAATACAATTTATACAACATTTCAAAATATGTATTCTCGGTTGCTGGACAAGGACAAACTTTTTCCATTAGTACTTATTTTTATATTATTAGTCAATATTGATTCCTTTTTATGGCAACAAAGAGATATCCAGATTTCTTTAAGATCAAAGAATGTTGGATTGTGAAGGAAATAACAGAAATAAGGAATAATTATTTTTGGAATTATTTCAGGGAATAACTGCACTACATTTTTGCCTCATGTAATGTATGGTTTGACTTTCCCTCAGTGGATCCTTCACATTGCCAGTGAAATATTCTCTTTTCATCATTTGCCTTTGGGGAATAGATGGGAATATAGCTTGGTGGCACAGCACTTACTTGGCAAATGCAAGGTCATGAGTTTGATGCCTGGTACAAAAAAAATCATTCCCTTGGAGTACAGCCTAAACTTGGATGCGCATAAAGACATACCACATGTAAAATCCACTAGGTTGTGATTTGACCTTTAAATTTTACTTCTTTCCTTAGTAGCTGTGTGATGTTGGACCAATGACGTAATTTTTTAGGGTCTCAGTTTCCTTGTCTGATTTACTCAGTTAATAATATGCGTCTGACAAGATTGTGTGCAAATGAAATAAGTCTCATACATACCTCGCCTCCCTGTTTCTCTTGTGGAAAAGCAAAAGAGTACAAAGGAATGAGAATTAGGTAAGACTCTGACCTCAGGCTATGTAAGTATCACTGGATAGGAAATAACCTCTGAAGTTTCTTTCAAATAAGATATCCTGTGTTTCAAGGTTTTATTTCAGATAAAAACATGACCCAGAATTCCAAGCAGTTCAGTTTTTCTTGGCAAATATTTATTTATAATCATAAATTATTAAGTGGAAGATATGATTTCATATAGGAGTTAAGTATTTCAGGAAATAATACAATGCATTGCTGAAGTTCTCTGCTTTAGCTCCATGCTATACATAGGTGTGTTGTAACCAATTGCAGGATGTGTCTAGTAACTCACTTCTGAAATTATGAATTGAAATGGTAAATGCAATAGCAGGAAAATGGAGGGCAGGGAGGGGGATAAAAACGCTAGACAGATGTTAGGGGGCACTGACTAAAATTTGCATTTACTTTATGTGGTAGTTTAGTTAAATATTTATTCCTGAAAAACAACATGGAGACTAACTTAAGATTTATGGAGTTAATTTGCTTAATTTGACAAACGTCATTTTCTCTGTAGAAATCAATTGTTCCTCCTGGTTCAAAACGACAAAGAACCAGGCATACCAGAACCGACAAGGGCTCTCTTGTGTGTGCTTTTACTGTTTTGTAAATCACCAATCTTCAATGAGATTATTTTTCTTAACAAATGATCTAAATTGATCCATGTAATTGAAATATAGTGGGCTATTTTTAAATAACTATGAACAGGAGGCTCGAAACTAGCCTCTGCTGAAAACAGTTACAGAATGTTCAAGAAACATGCTCCTGCACACACACAAAGGGGCCCCTCCCTGGACGATGGAGGAGCAGCTGAACTGCATAGCAGCAGAAGGTCATCGATCACAGTTATTACTCTGCAGACAGCAGCAATTTTAAGTGAGACTGGGCTTTGTGAATGAATTCCAATAATTCAAGTTATGATTCCTAAACTATGTGTCAGACTAATTCAATATTACTTTTGGGGAAAAAAAAGTTGAAGTTATTAGTCCCATAATAAGGGTAAAATAACCTAGTTTTATTACTTTAATCATTAATAAAGCCATTACAAACCACTTGATTTCTTTTTTAAGCAAAAGAATGAAATTGTGTGAAACCTATTTACTGCATTACAATAGCATGAATGGTCAAGTGTTTTATTTTTTACATCAGAAATAGGTTTATTTTTGATGTATACTTTGGACTTTGGAGACATTATTATCACTTCATTTCTTTTTTTCTAAAATTGAATTTTTAAAATTGTTTTTGTTGATTATAAAAGTAATTCCTGGTTAAAAAGAAAAGAGAAGAACAAAAATATATAAACTGAAGTCTCTCCCACCTTCTATAATATCTTTGGGGACATAGAATAAAATAAATTGTTTTCATTTGTGTATATATGTGTACATAAGTAAGTGTATATGTACGTGTGTGTACATTTGTGTTCATGCTACAGTTTAAACCCAGTACTTCCTGGATGTTAAACATGTGCTCTACCACTGATGTACACTGCAAGCTCTAGGTTTTAAACATAGAGCTTTTTATTCATCCACTCACCCATTCATCCGCTCACCCACTCATCCACTCAACCACTTATCCATCCACCCATCCCTGCCATCTTTCTGTATTGGAAAATAGAAAGTTGGAGACAGAAAAAAGTAACTTCTTGTTCCCAGGGAGAGCAACACTCACACACAGCCCATAATTTGAACATTATTCAAGCAGATCTGGGAGCAAAGAGGAAGGCCCCATGGCATAGCAGGTCTATATGAGGGTCTTTGGGTCTCCTCTTCCTCCCCACATTTCTCTCTCTCTCTCTCTCTCTCTCTCTCTTTTTCTCTGTCTCCCTCTGTCTCCCTCTCTTGCTACCTTTCTCCTTCTCTTTCTCTTTCTGTCTCCATGTGTGTCTGTCTTCTCTCTCTCTCTCTCTCTCTCTGTCTCTCTCTCTCTCTCTCTCCCTCCTAGGGATTAACTCAGGGCCTCATGAATAGTAGGCAGATTTTTACAACTGAACTAAATCTCCACCCCTCAGCTCCATTTTTAACTCTGTGAGACCCTTGGGCAAGTCACACACCCTCATTTATAAAACATGTATCTTTTCTATGTTATTACCTCTTGACTTAGATTCTGCTCTATTAGTCTTTTGAGAAGAGGATAATTAATTTTTGATGAGTGGTCATTTTTTCTTTACAAAAGCATACAGTTGGTTGACTACTACAGATCCACGCCCTAAAATATTCTAAACAATGCTGATAATGTTTTTATTTCTTTTTTAAAAAAGGCCCCATAATAACAATGTTAGGCTCCTTTAGGTAAAGCTTAAAAATGCTTAATGTTTTTGAATAGAGGCAAAACAGCTGTCTGTGTTGCTACTGAGAAATTTCTTAATAATCGATCATATCTTGTCATTGATAAAATGATAGTAGCACTGGCATCAATAACACAGACAGGGTTTGGGAGTCGTTGCCTATGCATGCTGAATTTCAAAGATGTGGTTCTCAGGAATATAGAGGGGTTTGTATGGAACTGAATGAACCTTCCACAGTCTGAAAGCCCATCTTCGGGAAACAAATATCCTGTTGCCATGGAGACATTCAAGGTGGATGAAAGATGGATTAATCAAAATACAGTAAATCCTTTTTACGAGCTTCCTAAGAAATCTAGTGTGAAGTGAACCCTCTGATCTGTCTCTTCTTATTTTCCCCCATCACACAGGAAATTCACCATGGATGTACAATGACATACATTTATTATGCTGAGTTCTATGAACACACTACTGAATGGCTCTTTCATTTGCCTGAAAGACCCCACCATATAAACACCAAGGTTCCACATGCATTTTTTTAAAAAAGAATAGGTTTTGAAATTGAGGAAAAAAGAAATACATTCTCTGCAAGAAAAAGAAAAAAGAATAGAAACAGCCTCTAAAAATTGTGATTATTGATTAACTGAGCCACATTCTCCAGAGAATAAAGGATATGAAATAATTTGTACTCTCATAGTAGCTGCATTCAGCCCAAATCTAAATTCACAACCAATCTGATCACTTTCACTATTCATCTTAATGCCAAAACAAGTTGTTTCAATTCCAGAATGTTTAATTAATTAATTAATCCAAATAGATTATTTAGTTGAATAAATTAACTGAATAAATAAATTAAATGGCTATTCTCTTCCTTCCCAACAAGCTGATGGGTCAAATTAATCAAAATAGTTAATCCAGTTGGAGACATTTCTGGAAGGCTCCAGTAAATCATTCTTGGGCAGCTAATTCAATTTTAACTCCTGGTCTTGAATAGCTACCAAATCAGGCAGAATGGATGGCCTAATATAAAGAATCAGGTGATAGGAGGAGGTTTTGGACACCCCCCCCAAGAACAGATAAGGGTCATAGCAAGGATGTTAGTTGCTGCAGTCAAGGGCCCTGAGAAAAGCCTGTGGGACCAAGTAGAAGACACTTGCTGATTAAGATTAACATGGCCTGGATTCCATAAGGTCTCGCATGAGAAGATCACAGAGTATGTAATTTCCAAAGAAATTCAGCATAGAGTGAAATGGTGGTTCTCAAATCAGTCTGATTTTTGAGAAATGGGTGTGGGGGAAGGTATGTGTGCAGTTTCTGTTAGCATCAAGTACAACAAAAGCTAGGCTTGCTGCTAATGTCCTCAAATTAATAGAATAGCCTTCTGAAAAAAAGCAAATAGTGCTGAGGTTGAGAAATATTGTAATAGAAGAGATACACAGTTAATGGATTGTACACAGCATCTCATCTTAAGCACAAATTCATGATGCACTAGCAAAACAAAAGCATCAGGACTTTTGAGCTAAGCTATGAGAAGTCAGCTCCAGATTTGCAACTTTAAATCCTTACTCTCAATCCCAGTCTTGCTGTTTATTCTTGCCAGTAGGATATTAGCCTCTTTGAGATTCAGATACTTAATTTTTTCCTTCGTGAAATAGCACTTGCTTAACTTAGAGTACAGATTAAATAACAGATGTGAAAACATTAAACAGTGTTAGTGTTCATGATAAAGCAAATACACCAATGTTTCTTGTTTTGCAAGGCAAGGCAGGTCAGTTTTGAACAGTGGTGAAAATAAATGACAAAAGATTTTTGTTAAAGGTTTTTTATTTTTATTTTTATTTTGTCTTTTTGAGACAGGATCTTGCTATGCAGTCTAGGTTGGCCTTGAGTTCATTTTGTACCCCAGGCTGATCTTGAACTTTTAATGACCCTCCTGCCTCAACCTCTTGAGTGCTGAGATTACAGGCATGAGCTGCCACACCCAGCTTTTAAGACAAAGTTTTTTAAAATTTGAAATTCATTTATAATCTTAAAGTGCGACATGTGCTTTAGGGGTCAGGCCCTATGTGTCCAGCCTTTTGGTTTGCCAGGGCTACATTAAAAAAAAATATATATATATATACATATATATATATTCGTGTATATTTAAAATAAAATTTTTATTTTTATTATAAGATTTTAAAAAGTAGACAACATAAAACTTGTGGAATATTTAATCTCATTTTGGTGAAACTAATGTATCAGTATTTGCTTCAATGGAAGTGGTTGTGTAATAGAACTTTAAGTGAAATAAAAATTAGTGGAAATTTAAAAATTATTGGGGAGCTAAAAATGGTGGATCCATAAGCAGCAGGATACAGAGCCTCCCTGAGAGAGACAACTCAGATGTCAGAATAAAACATCCTGGAGAGGTCCGGAAAAAGAGAGATGGATCCTCTCAACCCAGGAAGAAACTAAAGGGAAAAGAACCAGTCAAACACACAGTCCTGGGGCTACCATTGGAGAAGCTAAGATTACCAGTCATGGTGCTTTCACCAAAGCCGCCCAAACTTGCACCACCGTGACTCACCAGAGCTGCCCCAAATCGTGCCACTATGACTCATCAGAGCCAAAAGTCACACTGAAGTTGGAGCTCAGTGAGACCAATGGAGAACAGAGCTTAAAAGGGCCTGCATTAACCCACAGTGAGTGCTAGGAATAAGACTCTCCCACGGGAAAGGGGTGACCAACTGGATGACATGTTGGAATCAGGCAGGATGGGCTTGAACTAGGAACTGCAGTGACTTCAGTTGGTTGCTCACTTTCCAGAGCAGATTGGTGGGATCTGCTTGGCCTGGGTCACACCCCTGGCTGGGACCCAATAAGTTGTCCCAAACTGATTCCCTACATGCAGCACACACAAACATGGTGAAGGCCCTGAAAGGTTAACTAGCCTGGAGTGGAGGGGCCAGCACATGCCACCCCTGCTTGCACTTCAGTGACAACAGCAAACTGGAGAGGGCAGAAACCCCTAGCCAGTGCACTTCAGAAGAACCATAACCAACAAGGAAAGGAGCTGGGACCTCCACCATACACCTGTATGGAAGAAACCAAAAACATGACAAGAGGAAGAAATAAGAAAAAACCTCCAGCATCCAACTCTGCAAATATTGATACAGGAGAGGTAGATACAAAAGAGATTGAGGGCAGCAAACATGCAATATCAGACACAGCATCAGCTGACATAAAGAGATATCTTCGGGACCTCATAAATAAGATCAAAATTGAAATACTAATTCAAGTTAAGCAAGATATATCTAGATTGGGGCTGGGGATTTAGCTCAGTGGCATAAACCCCTGCCTTGCAAGCATGTGGTTGTGAGTTCGATCCCCGGTACCAAAAAATAAAAAGATATATCTAGATTAATAAACAAAATGCTAAGCACCTCTCAAGAGGGAAGAATGGAGGAACACAAAAAAACGACAGAAATGTTCGATGAAGAATATAAAGAAAACCTAGAATATATGAAGCACATTCAAAGAGATTAGCAGGAAATTAAAAACTCCATTGAAAGCTGGCAAAACTGCTTGAAAAAAACTAAGCATAGACTATCAAAACTTGAAGACAGGTTTGTAATGTGTGATCATGAAAGGGGAAAAATCTCTTTTAAAAAAACAAGGAAACAGGCATTAATAATACAAAGGCGAGAAGATGACAAGAGGATCTATAACCTAAGAATAAAAAATGTGAGTGAAGAAGTAGGAGTCAAAACAAAGTAATTGAGAGGAAAAAAAATGGCAGACTGGTAGGTAGCAGGAGAGAGACCCTCTCTGAGAGAGACAGCTCAAATTCCAGAATAAAACACCCTGGAGAGACTCAAACAGAGAGAGATGGACTCTCACAACCCAGGAAGAAACTAAAGTGCAAAAAACTGCTCAAATATGAAGTCCTGGGGCTACTATTAGTGAAGATAAGATCAGAGAGCACGGTGCCCTCCTCGAGCCGCCTGAATTCCTGCCTGACCTGAACAAGCGATCCACACAGAAGCGACTGGCTTGAGCCGCCGGAGTGTGGAGCTGAACAGCCCTGGGTGCAGCTCGCCTGGACCGGCCCTGCACATGACCCAGCCAGAGGCACCATGAATTCCCACTGCAGCTGCGCTGAAGTCAGAGGTTGGGGAGCCCGCAGTTCTTGGGGACGGCATCAACATGCGGTGAGTGATGGGAATAAGACCCTCCCATGGGAAAGGGGAAACCGACTGGATGGCATGTTGGATTTGGGCAGGACAGCCATAACTCCATAAGGAAGTGGCTTCAGCTGGTTACTCCCCTCACCCAGCGGATTGGTGGAATCTGCTTGGACTAGGCCGCGCCCCTGGCAAGGACCCAGTGAGTCACTACAAATTACTTTCCTGAGATCGGTGCACACTGACGCAGTGAAGGCCTGCAAAGGTTGACTGGCCCGGAGGGGAGGAGCTAGCGCACACTGCCCAAGGGTGAACTCTAATCTCTGATAACCTATTGAAGAGGGCTAAAGCTCCTAGCCTGCGTCCTCTAGAGAAGCCTTAACCAACAAGGAAAGGGGCTGGGAATTACACTGTACACTTGTATGGAAGGAACCAAAACCATGACGAAAGGGAGAAATAAAAAAAAAAACTTCCATCCCCCAACCCTGAGAACATTGATACAGGAGATGTAAATACAAAAGAGATTCAGGGCAGCAAAAATGGAACATCAAACACAGCATTAGCGGACATAAAGAGATATCTTCAGGACCTCATAAGCGGGACCAAAACTGAAATATTACTTCAAATTAAACAAGAGATAAGTAGATTAATAAAAGAAGGGCTGGGCACCTCTCAAGAAGACACAGACAGAAGAATGGAGGAAAACAAATGGAGAGAAAAATTTAATGAAGAATACAGAAAAAACCTAGATTTCATGAAGCAGATTCAAAGAGATTATCAGGAAACTAAAGACTCCATAGAAAGCTGGCAAAACTGCTTGAAAGAAACCAAAGATAGACTATCAAAAATTGAACACAGGCTTGCAACGTGGGGTCATGAAAGGGAAGATCTCTTAAAAATAATAAGGGAGCAGGCTGTAAAGATACAAAGACTGGAAGATGACAAGAGGATCTATAACTTAAGAATAAAGTATGTGAATGAAAAAGCAGGAATCAAATCAGAGGAATTACAAAGGCTATTCACAGAAATTATTAAGGAAAATTTCCCAAGCATAGAAAAAAGAAATGATATGCAGAGGTATAAAGCATACAGAACTCCAGCCACCTACAACCCAAACAGAGCTACACCCAGACACATAATAATCAAGATTCCAGAAATTCAATATAAGAACAGAATATTAAAAGCCATCAGAGAAAAGAAACAGATCACCTATAAAGGAAAACCCATCAAAATCATGGCAAACTTCTCGACACAGACCATCAGGTCAAGAAGAGCTTGGAGTAAAGTAATTCAAGTGCTGAAGGAGAACAATCTCCAGCCCAGATTGATGTATCCTTCAAAACTGTCTCTAGAAATTAATGGAGAAAAAAGATGCTTCCATGACAAAGAGGAGCTAGGAGAATTTGTGACCACCAGTCCAACCCTACAAAAAATACTGAAGCACATTCTAGGGAGAGAGAACAAGAGTAGAAGCATTTTATGAACAGTGACAGAGAGGCCTCAGTGAACAAGGCAGACAGTGGAGTGGAAGAGAAAAATAGACTATCAATGGCAGAAAAATAGAATAGCAGAAATGAGGCAGAGAAGATTGGCTATAGTCTCTAGTATAGAGGGCCTTTAAATACTAACAGAGAGAAACAAAGGCAGAGTAGATCTCAAGATAGGGTCCATTGAGCTGCTCTATATAGGGAGGCAGTGGGACCCAAAACAAGCAGTGCAACTCATGGGAGTGAAAGGGGAGGAATTGTCTAAGAAAGGGAGGCAGAGGATATTGTTAATGGGGTAACAAGATTTAAAATTTACATTATTCTCACCACTCTGCTTGGATCGATTACATGCTGTTCCAGTTTGTCTACTTACACTAGACTTGAGGACATGGTCAGCTATCCCAAAAATAAGAGGACATATTATGGTAGTCATCCCTAATTTTCCTATCAACTTCATCTGAAGACCTTTATAACTTATACTGTCTTATTATGACTGATCTTATTTGAATCTGGTTTGTTAGATTGCTACTTTGTATTGAGTGATTTTATTTAAATCTGTTATGATTGATGGCATCAAGTCTAACTGTATAGGCAACTACATTGAAGATGACAAGATTCACTAAGATACCCACTCTGGTTTGATTATTACTTGCTTTTGAAGACTTATAATGTCTCCAATGCTTCGTTTTTATTAATGTTGTTATACACTGCTGAGACATCATGGTAAGCATTGTAGATCACCTTGTATTGTGGTTTTATGTGACTTTTCTGCCTCATGCTTTTCTAGGAATTGTTTTGTTTTATCTTGCTTTGTTTTGTTTTTCCTACTAATACAGCAATGATAGCTATACATGTAGAGATACATGCATGTGTAGAGCTTGTAAACAGTTTACAAGAACCAACTATATAACACATGTTGAAATGAACAACTACTTTGAAGAAAAAGAGACACTACAATACCCAGTGCTGATTCCATAATGTCATGATGTGAAGTGCAGCAAAACTATCACTTTTTATTCAAAGTGATTTTAGCTTGCTTTGCCTTGTTTAAGTTCAACACACATGAAGGTATGGACAGCTGTTTTGAGGAGAATGAGAGACACTATGACAGCCATTCTTGGCTTCCCTAATGTCTGGTCTTGAGGACCTGAAATGCCCTCCTCGTCCTGCTCAGATCAATTCCATACTAGGTTGTTTCATGTGAATTCCCTGTATGTGACAATATGGACAGTTATTTGGAAGAAAACAAGAGTCAATGTGATAGAGAGTGTATATCTCCGATTATCTAGTTTTGAAATTTTTGTCTCTTACTTTGCTTTGTTGTGATCTGCTTTGCTCTGTTTGGTTGTGTTTAAATTTACCCTTTTGATCTAATTGCATGTATATTTGAGTGGGTAAGATGGATGACCATATTGCTGTTTTTGTCAGATTGTGGAGCAGAACTGTTAACAGTCTCACAGTTTGAATGTCTACTTTACATGTTTTAAGTTTGTAAATTGAACAACTATTTCCAAGAAGTCAGTATGTAATTTGTCAAGTAATAATTTCTTAGGGTTTTTTTTGTTATTCTTTTCCTTTTTTCATTGAAATACTGTATTTTTGCTACCCTTTATTCTGTTTTGTTTTGTTTTTTTCTCTTTAAATAAAATTATTAAAAACAAACAAAGGAATTACAAAGGCTATTCACAGAAATAATTAAGGAAAACTTCCCAAGCATATGAAAAGGAAATGATATTCAGATGTACGAGGCATACAGAACTCTAGCCACCTACAACCAAAACAGAGCTACACCCAGACATATAATAATCAAGATGCCAGAAATTCAATATAAGAACAGAATATTAAAACCATCAGAGAAAAGAAACAGATCAGCTATAAAGGAAAACCCATCAAACTCAGACTTCTCGACAGACCATCAAATCAAGAAGAGCTTGGAGCCAAGTATTGAAAGCCCTGAAAGAAAATAACCTCCAACCCAGATCGATGTACCCTGAAAAATTGTCCCTAGAAATTAATGGAGAAACAAGATGATTCCATGACAAAGAGGAACTGGGGGAATTTGTGACCACCAATCCAACCCTACAGAGAATACTTACAGACATTCCAGAGAGAGAGAAATAATACCAGGATTTCGGGAACAGTGGCAGAGAGGCCTCAATGAACAGGGCAGACAGTGGAATGAAGGAGAAAAGTAGACAATCAATGGCAGAAAAATAGCATAGAAGAGATGATGAAGAGAAGGTTGGCTATACTCTCTAACATAGATGGCCTTGATATACTACAAAAAAAAAAGAAACAGAGGCAGAGGCAGAGTAGATCGGGAGGTAAGGTCCACCGAAATGCTCTGTATAGGAAATATAATTAAGCTGAAAAAGTTTATGGACCAAAAAATCAAATATGAGAAAACAATGCTCTATGTGACAAGGAATCAGAAGAAATGGGGCAACTCAATCAGCACCTGCAGATAGGTTGGAAAGACAGGATACTTTTGTGCAGTACAGAACTATTCAGCCATACTGAAGGAAGACCTTGAGGCTTTTGTAGGTAAAAGAGTACAACTTGAGATCAAGTCCAGGAGTGAGCAGGTTTGGAACCACTTAGGTAAATAGCAGGCTGCCCCCCTCAATCTAAAAACTGAGGTAGTTGGTGGGACCCAAAATGTGCAGCACCCTGTGGGAGTGAAAGGGAAGGAATAGTCTAAAAACAGAAGGCAGAGGATATTGTTAATAGTGTATCAGGATTGTTAACCCATATTACTCACACCGCTCTGTTTAGATAGATTATATTCTGTTCCAATTTGTCTACTTGTACTAGATTTGAGGTCACAGACAGCTTAATTTCCTATTAACTTAATCTGAAGCCCTGTATAATTTACACTGTTTTATCATGACCAATCTTAGTTGGATCTGGTTTGTTAGATTGCTGTTTTGTATTGACAGATTTTACTTAAATCTGTTATGATTGATAGTATCAAGTCTGAGAATATAGGCAACTACACTAAAGATGACAAGATTCACTAGGATACCCACTCTGGTTGGATTATTACCTCCCTTTGATGTTTTATACTGTCTACAATGTTTTGTTTTTATTAATATTGTTATGTACTATTATATTCAATTATACTATGCCTGACAATATGGACAATTCTATTGAAGATAACAAGAGACAACATAGTATCCATTGTAGATCACCTTGTACTGTGGTTTTATATGACTTTTTCATTTCATGTTTTTATAGGAATTTTTTTGTTTTGTCTTGCTATGTTTTGTTTTCCCCTCTCATACAGAAAGGATAGAAATACATGTAGTGACTCATGCATGTGTAGAACTTATAAACAGTTTATAAGAACTGATCATATAACACATGACGAAATGAACAACTACTTTGAAGAGAAAGAGACACTAAGGTACCCAGTGCTGATTCCATAGCATCATCATGTGAAATCCAGCAACACTATTATTCTTTGTTCGGAGTGATTTTAGCCTGTTTTGTTTGTTTAAGTTCAACATACAAGAAGGTATGGACAGTTATTTTGAAGAGAATGAGAGACACTATGACAGCCATTGTTGACTTCCCTATTGTCTGTTCTTAAAGACCTAAAATGCCTTCCTCATCCTGTTCACTTAAGTTCTATACTATGTTGTTTTGTGTGAATTCTCTGTATGTGAAGATATGAACAACTATTTGGAAGACAACAAGAGACAATATGATAGATAGTGAAGATCTCTGATTGTCCTGCTTTGAAATTTATGTCTCTTACATTGCTTTCTTGTGTTCTGTTTTGTTCTGTTTTGTTGTGTTTAATTTTATCCTCTTTAAAATAAAAAAAAGTTTAAAAAATCATTTAGTAGCCTGTTGTTATATTGAGACAGGATGTGCTTATCTTGCCTGTTGCTTGGTTAGACTGCTAGACTCAACCTTGACTGTCTGTGTCCAGCTCCTTTTCACAGACGCCAGGTCAACCTGACCCTGTCCAGCAGCAGTGCCTGTGTTTCCCCAGTTAAAAATATATCATGTTTTCCCAACATATTTCAAGGAATTTCTATCTATGACAGACTACTCATGGACACATTTGACTCCACCTGCTCCACTCAACACCCACTCCCAGAGTTTTTCTGCCTTATGATAAACAATTCCTTTTAAGTATATCTGCCTGGAACAAATCTTTCTGACAACGTATGACTTGTTTAATGTAGCCAATTATATAATACTTGCTATCAGCTTATGTATTTCCTGCTTGTGCATGCTGTATAAACTATACCGAGAGTTGACTCGGGGCTGGTAATTTGGAATTGAATTGCCTACCAGCCCACTGGCAAAATAAATATTTGCTTTCCAACTCCTTGGTGCTAGGCATCTTCCTCTTGGTTTGGTACCAGGTTTCCACAACAGTTACAATTCCTCATGAATTCTCAAGCTGTTTCTCAGGATTTTTTGATCCAATTTTAGCCTCCATGAGCCTTATGCTTGAAACCAGTTGTTCACAGATGGATATACTGTCAAAAAACAGTGACATGAATTAGGTTTAGGGATGTTTTTCTTTGGCATGATAGGTCTTGTAAAAATCTGGTAAAGCAAAGTGATCAAATTTTTCTTTGATTTGAGGGTCAATTTTTCTTGAGTGTCTAACTACATCTGTATTCCAAAAATTAATAAAAATAAATCATAATGCTGGTGTGGTGGTGCATGTTGGTAATGCCAGTACTTGGGAGGCTGAGGCAGGATGATCACTGGGAGTTTGAGGTCAGCCTAAAGTAAACCCTGTCACAAATACCCCCACCCAAAAAAACATGTATTTGCAATGCTACATATGTAATTATAGTAACGTGAATAAAAAACTATTTGATATATTTTTGTGCTTTCTGCATCATAACTGCTAGAAACTAACTTACTAAATTATTTTATCATACAAGTGCAAGCTTAATAACTAAGATATTTACTTATTAAGAATAAATTTGGCAGTAATAAGCATCTATCTTCACAGGCACACACATGTATAGATAAACTGAAATATTGTTATCATTGTTCTGGTTTAGATTTAAAGGTTCCCAAAAGTCTCATGTGTTCAGAGGTGGGGTTTCTAGAAAGTGATTAGATCATGGAAGTGCTAATCATTCATCAGGGGATTAATCTGCTGATGAGTTCCAGCAGGATGGGATGTTAGGACTTGGGAGATGGGTAGAGGGGATGGTGACTGGGGACAAGCTTGTGGAGGGTGTACGTCTCACTCTAGTTCTTCTCCTGCTCTCTGCTTCCTCAATGTTGTAGAGTTTGCAGTTTTCCTCAGTTGTCATTCTACCTTGGAACCAACCCTCTGCAATTGGAAGCCAAAATAAACCCTTTCTTCTTTAAGATGCAGGTAGCAGGTATTTTCTAACAACTGAAAAGCTAAGACAAGAGGCAATCACTCCATTTTACTGGCCAAGTCCCACAGCTCATGGAATGTCTGACATAGGTGTTTTGATTGAACTGGTTGCAGGGCACAGGTGGTGGGGATAGCATTACACTGAATCCTTTCCTACACCAGGTTTTGTAATTTTCTATGAGTCATTAAAAATATGGCTAAGCATTACATAACAGTGTTAAAAGTTTATAATCTTTTTGGGCTGCATTACTAATTATTCAGATTGAGACTATTCAGGGCCACATGAGGCCCATGGCTCTCTGATTGAACTCACCTAGCTCAGGCAACACCAGGTATGAGAATGAAACAGCACAGGAGTCTGTATTTATTTGCGCTTGTAAAAAGGAGGAGTGGAGAACCTTTTAGGGGAGATACTCAGAGAAAGCCTGGAATGGATCCAAGTTTGGAAGCAAGGTATCTAACAGGAATTCAAAATACATTCTCCTTGTGAGACATCTTTCTCTTCTATAACTGTAACACTTTAGTAAAATTTTACTCCTTCATGCTTTGTGGGTTTGAATTCATTTCACTTCATATTATTTCTGATACAACCAAGTGCTAAATACTGCATTCATTTGGGAATGCAGGATACCATTACTTCCTTATTAAGAATGTTTATTTAAAAGTTGAAAATAAAGACAAAGGTGATTAATGTTTTGCTTTGAACATTTCCTAAAAAGCCCATCTAATTCAGAGAACTTAAAGTTTATGATATATTCATTAAAACCCAGAGAATTTGTGATTCATGATGCTAATATAATACAATGGTTTTCTTTAAGGCTAAGTTGTACATTGAATGAACTTTTGTCATTCACTGTAAATTTGTTTGAGAATTATGTTTTTAATGTTTTGAGAACTATACTTTGGTACCAATTTCTACATATCTGTGGTATGAGTTAAGAAGATGTTCCTCTGAGATGTTCATTTCCTCCAGTTTAGAGTTTTTACAAAATAGTATATTATGTCTTAATAATAAAGGTTATAACAACTTTGAAGTCAATTTTATAAATTAAAATTTGCATATGTAATATAAAATATAATTATAAAATTCAATATTAATGAGAATGGTTGTAAAATCACTAGGATTTTACTTAATTTATTTTTATTTTTAATTTATTTTGAGAAAAACAAAGCCAAATGGGAAAGGAAACAAAACAGGGTCATTCAAAACAAAAGGATGGACATAGCACATGATTAAAATCACAATGCAAGGTGATCTAAAATGGTTACTAGGATGTCTCTTGTTATCTTCAATAGAATTATCTATATCATCAGGCATAGTGAAATTGGAATAGTGGTACAGAACAATATCAATAAAAACAAAATACTGGAGACATTATAAGACTTCAAAAGAAGTTAATAGTCATACCAGAATGGGTAACCTAGTGAATCTTATCATCTTTAGAGTAGTTGCCTATACTCTCAGACTTGATACTATCAAACATAACAGATTTAAATAAAATCGGTCAAGACAAAACAGCAATCTAACAAACCAGATTCAAATAAGATCGGTCATAATAATACAGTGAAAGTAATACAGGATTTCAGATTAACTTAATAGGAAATTAAGGATGGTTACTGCAGTATATCCTGTTATTTTTGGAATAGCAGTCTGTGCCCTCAAATCTATTACAAGTAGAGAGACTGGAACAGAATATAACCAAACTAAACAAAGTGATGAGAACAAATGTGGGTTTTAAATCATGATACACTATTAACAATTTCCTTTGCCTTCCTTTTTTAGACAATTCCTTCTCTTTCACTTTCACAGGGTACATTGTACAGTGTGTATCCCACTAACTCCTTTAGTTTTTAGATTAGGGGGGCAACCTGCTATTTACCTAAGTGGTTCTGAACCTTTTTGCCTCTGAGCTTGATCTTAAATTGTATTCCTTAACATACAAAAGCCTCAAGGTTTTCTTCCCTTATAACTGAGTAGTTCTCCACTGCACAAACTAGTCTTTCCAATAGGTTGGAAAGACTGTCATGTCTTTCCAACCTATCTGCAGCTGCTAGACGAGCTACCCCTATTTCTCTCTGGTTCCCTGTCACATAGAGCACTATTTTCTCATCTTTCACTTTCAGTCCATAAACTCTCATTTAGTTTGATACAGAGCATGTCAATAGACCCTATATCCTGACATACTCCGCCTGTGTTTCTTTTTGTTAGTATATCTGTTAGAGATTATAGCCAATCTTCTCTGCCTCATCACTGCTATGCTATTTTTCTGCCATTGGTTGTCTAATTTTCCCCTTCATTCTGCTGCCTGCCCTTCATTGAGGCCTCTCTGCCACTGTTCCTGAAGCCCTGTTTTTTTTTTTTTCTCTTTCTCTAGAATGTCCTTAAGTATTTTTTGTAGTGATGGATTGGTGCTCACAAATTTCCCCAGTTCCTCTTTGTCATGGAAGCATCATGTTTCTCCATTAATTTTAAGAGATAGTTTTACAGGGTACATCAATCTGGGTTGGAGGTTATTTTCTTTCAGGACTTGGAATACTTCACTACAAGCTTTTCTTGATTTGATGGTTTGTGTCAAGAAGTCTTTCATGATTTTGATGAGTTTTCCTTTAGAGGTGACCTGTTTCTTTTCTCTGATGGTTTTAATATTCTGTTCCTATATTGAATTTCTGGGATCTTGATTTTTATGTGTCTGGGTGTAGCTCTGTTTTGGTCATAGGTGGTTGGAGTTCTGTATGCCTCATTTCCTTTTCCTATACTTGGGAAGTTTTCCTTAATTATTTCTGTGAATAACCTTTGTATTTCATTTGTGTGTATTCCTGCTTCTTCACTCACATTTTTTATTCTTAATTTATAGATCTTCTTGTCATCTTCTAGCCTTTGTATTGTTACTTCCTGTTTCCTTGTTATTTTTAAGAGATCTTTCCTTTTGCAATCACACTTTGCAAACATGTCTTCAAGTTTTGATAGTCTATCTTTTGTTTCTTTCAAGCAGTTTTGCCAGCTTTCAATGGAGTTTTTAATTTCTTGGTAATCTCTTTGAATCTGTTTCATGTAGTCTAGTTTTTTTTATATTCATCATCAATTATTTCCCTCTATTTTTCTGTGCTCCTCCATTCTTCCATCTGTGTCTTCTTGAGAAGTGCTTAGCATTTCTTTTATTAATCTTCTTATATCTTGCTTTACTTGTATTAGTATTTCTGTTTGGAGTTCTTCTATAATGTCACAAAGCTATTTCTTTATGTCAGCTGATGCTACTTCCAAAACTGCAGGTTTGCTTCCCTTGATGTCTTCTGTGTTTACCTCTACCCATATACCCTAGGTTGGTGGTTGGAGACTTTTTTTTTGTTTCTTCCTCTTGCTATGTTTCTGGTTTCTATAGTGGAGGTCCCAGGCCTTTTCTGTACTGGTTACAATTACTCTAAAGTGTGCTGCCTAGGGATTTCTGTCCTCTCCAGTTTACTGTTGATCACTGAAGTACAAGCAGGGGTGGTGGAGGCTGGCCCATCCCCTCAGAGCCAGTCAACTATTGGGGGTCTTCACCACATTAGTGTGTGCTGCGCAGACATAACTGGTTCTGGACAGCTTCAGGGGTAACTTCATCCCTGGCTATTGGGTCTCACACAAGGGCAGTGCGCAGTCCAAGCTGTTCCCACAAATCTGCTCCACACCAGGAACAGCTGAAGCTTCTACAGTTCTGGGTTCAGGCCCATCCTGCAGATTGCAAGATGTCACTCAACCAGTCCCTGCCCCCACGGGAGGACCAAATTCTGAGCACTCACTGTGGGCCAGTGCATATCTCAATGCTAACTCCATTCTCCATTGTGATTCATCCTCCCACCAAGGTCCCCAGGCTTGCAAATCACTGACTTCATTGCAACTGCAAGTCTGATTGGCTCCAGTGAGAGCGCATTTGGCTCCAGCCTTCCATTCATGTTTTTCTTTTCTTTCTTTTTCTTTTTCCATAGTTTCTTCCTGGGTCATGAGAATCTCTCTCCTTTTCTCTGGTCTTCTCCATAGTGTCAAATGCTAGCATCTGAGCTCTTTCTCTCAGAGAGGTTAGTTAACTTGCTACTTATCAATTTGCCATCTTGCTTGAAGTCCAAAATCACTAAGATTTTAAAAACTTCATACAAGGATTTAACAGTTCACTCTATGAGTTATACATCTTAATTTCATAGAAAAATTTTAATGAGAATTTTAATGTCTATATATTCCAGAGTCTTATTTTCTAAATAAATATACAGTTTTTCTTATGCTATGATATACCTTTAATAAACTTTAATGTGGTAAACTATAAGATTTTCCATTGGCAATTGCTACAGCAATTTATCTTAAGAACAATGCAAGTTTTTGGAAATGTTTTCACTATTAAAAAAGAAAATGGAGTTTGAAATTTAGATCCTCTATTGGAATTTCAGGTAAATTGAAATGACTTAGTCTGCACTCCTCAAACTATTCAATGAAATTGAAAGGGAAGCAGTTCTCCTTAACTCATTCCTGGAAGCAAATATTACTCTGATACCAAAACCAGAGAAAGAGCCAACAAAAAAAGAGAACTACAGGCCAATTCAATCTCCCTAATGATCATAGAGGCAAAAATTCTCAATAAAATATTGACAAACAGAATGCAGCAAATCATTAAGAAGATTATACACTATGACCAAGTGGGATTCATCCCAGGAATGCAGGGATGGGTTAACATATGCAAATCAATAAATGTAAACCACCATATCAATAGAGCCAAAAGTAAGAACCACATGATAATTTCTATAGATGCAGAAAAAGCTTTTGATAAGGTCCAATACTTATCCATAATAAGAACCTTACAGAAAATTGGAATAGTCTTTACCTCAATATGATAAAAGCCATGTATGACAAACCAACAGCCAGCATCATATTAAATGGCCAGAAATTGAAAGCCTTTACCCTAAAATCAGGAACAAGACAAGGATGTCCATTATCACCACTCCTATTCAAAATAATGCTGGAAACACTAAGCAGAGCAATCAGACAAGAGAGAGAAATAAAAGATGTAAGGATAGGAAAAGAAGAAGTTAAATTATCATTATTTGCAGATAACATGATACTCTACATAGAAGACTCCCAAAACTCCATTGAGAGACTCCTAGGTATAATAAATAAATTCAGTAATGTAGCTGGATACAAAGTCAACACTCAAAAATCAATAGCATTCCTATACCCAAACAACAAAATCACTGAGAGAGAAATAAGAGAAGCCACACCCTTCACAATAACATCCAAGAAAATCAAATACTTAGGAATCAGTCTATCAAAAAAAGTAAAAGACCTTGTCTGGGAAAATTATAATACCCTGAAAAAAGAAATTGAAGAGGATCTCAGAAAATGGAAAGACACTCCATGTTCATGGATAAGAAGAACAAATATTGTGAAAATGGCCAATCTCCCAAAATTGTTATACAGATTTAATGCAATCCCCATCAAAATACCAGTAGTATACCTCACAGACCTAGAGAAATCATTCCTAAAATTCATCTGGAACCAGAAAAGATGTAGAATAGCAAAGGAGATTCTGCACAACCAAGGTAAGGCAAGAGGCATCACAATTCGTGATTTGAAGTTATACTACAAAGCTAATGTAATAAAATCAGCATGTTACTGGAATAACATGGACGATTAGTGGAATAGATTAGAAGATACAACCACAAATACAAACACACTCAGCCACCTTATCTTTGATAAAGAGGCCAAACACATTCACTGGAAGAAAGATAGCCTCTTCAATAAATAGTGCTGGAAAAATTGGCTCTCCAAACACAGAAAATTAAAACTAGACCCATGCCTATCAACATGTAGTAAACTAAAGTTTAAATGTATCAAAGCTCTAAATATTAAACCAGAAACACTAAATTTTCTGGAAGACAAAATAGGTGGAAATCTTGAAGACATAGGGGTCAGAATTCATGAATAAAAATCAAACTGCATGGGAAATACGTCCCAGAATCAGTAACGGGGATCTCATCTTATTAAAAAGTCTTTGCATGCCAAAAGAAATATTCAATCGAGTATAAAGAAAACCCATGAATTTTGAAAAAGTCTTAGTCAACTGTCCCTCAGAGAAAGGATTTCTGTCAAAAGCATATAAAGAATTTTAAAAAATTAGACCCCCCCCAAATTCAAAGACCCAATCCAAACATGGGCATCTGAGATGAATACACAGTTCTCAGATAAAGAAATAAAAATGGTAAATAAATACATGAAAAAATATTCAGCATCATTGGTCATTCGAGAAATGCAAATTGAAACACTGAGATTCCATCTCACTCCAGAAAGAATGGCAAAGATCAAGAAAACTACCAAAAACAAATGCTGGAGCAGCTGTGGGGAAGAAGGAACTCTTATGCATTGTTAGTGGGAGTGTTGACTGGTGCAACCATTGTGGAGGTCAGTTGGAAGTTCCTCAAAAAGCTGGGATTGGAAGTCCCATTTGACCCAGCTGTTCCACTTCTGGGCATATTCCCAGAAGAACTGAAAGCATAATATCACTTTAACATATGTGCACCCATGTTTATAGAAGCACAATTTGCAATAGCCAGATCCTGGAAACAACCTAAAGGCCCACTAAGGAATGGATAAAAAAAAATGTGGTATTTTTATACAATGGAGTACTACTCAGCTGTAAAGAATGATCACATTGAGATATTTAAAAGTAAGTGAATGCAATTTGAGACCATACTCACAAGTGAAATAAATCAAACTCACATGAATAAATACCATATTGTCTCCTTAGTGTAAGAAATTATAAGAGTACATAAGATACAAAATCCTCATTAAATATAGTGAAAGAGTAAGAATTTGCTTAAAGGGGAAAAATAATATCTCAGAGTTTTCTCCTTTTGGAGGAAAAAGAAAAAAGGGAAAAGAAAAAATATCTAAATTTTTTTTAAACACGTTTAGGATAGCTAAGATGATTGTGGTACAAATTCTATAAGTTTGTAGAACAAAGCAGTTAATATCAATAGGATTGGGACTATTGTGCATGTTTGTGTCATGTGACCTGAGGAACTCTTGATGATCACTATGTAAAATAACAACCTTAGTTCTGTTCCTACCATTGTGTTTTGAAAGCCTATATCATCATTGTGTTGGGTTCTTTGCCATTGTTATTTATTTCTATTTTTTGTTTCTTATTTACCTAGTAATCTGTTTGGTTTGATTTTTCTCTCTAATGCAGAAAGGATAGGTATACATATAGGGGCTTATACATGCCTAGAACTTCTTCTAAACAGTTTATGTGTGATGAAATGAACAGCTGCTTTGAAGAAAAACAGACATTATGGTATCCATTGCTGATTCTGTATTACCATGATGTGAAATCCAGCAATCCTTCTATTCTTTGTTCAGAGTGGTTTTAGTATGTTTTGTATTGTTTAATTTCAACATACATGATGGTATGGACAGCTATTTTGAAGAGAACAAGAGACATTATGGCAGCCATTGTTAATTTTAATATTGTCTGATTTTGAAAGCCTATAATGCCTTCATTACTCTGTTCTGATCAGTTTTATTCTATTTTGTTTTGTATGAATTCATTGTGTGTGAAGATATACATAACTATTTAGAAGAAAACAAGAGACATTTTGGTAGCCACTGTAGATCTCCTATTGTCTTGCTTTGAAATCTGTGTCATTTACATTGTTTTGCTTCTGATCTGCTTTGTTCTGTTTTGTTATGTTTAGCTTTACCCTTTTTTAAAATAAAAAAAAGAAATGTCTTGGTTTTTTACCAGCATTGCCTATATGGGAGAATTGTCAATGTCAAATGACTCTGTTTTGTTTAGTATAATTTACTTTTCCAAAGCATAACTGTTTTATTTTAAAAAATTATTAATTCCTTATACTTTTAGGTATATTATATATGTTGAATTTTTGTACCTGTATCATTTTACATACAACTTCAATTTTACCTAAGGTGTTATGTCAAATTTGTACTGAGTGCATATATTTAAAAATTGTTCTTATATAGCCAGATGTGGTGGCACATGTCTGTAATCCAAGCCCTCTGGAGGCAAGAGGATCAGTGCAAGATTGGGACTCTGTCTCAAAAAAAAAATAAAAGAAAAAAACCAAGAAAAATTATTTATAAATTATAAGTTTGGCTTGTGTTGCAAAAAATATTGTTGAGGATATAACTCAGTGGCACAAGCACCTGTCTGACAAGCACAAGGTCCTGAGTTTGATTTCTGGTACAAATATATATATATATATATATATATATATATATATAGAGAGAGAGAGAGAGAGAGAGAGAGAGAGAGAGATGGTGTGTATGGATGGTGTATACATATGGTATATATATATATATTCCTGATATATATATATATATATATATATATATATCACAATTTCTAATAGACTTTTGCTTTCTTTGTCTCACTCATTTATTTTCAAAAATATCTCCGAGTTTCTGCTTTCTAAACCTATTTTTAATAAACTGTACCATTGGGCTGGGGATTCAGCTCAGTGGCTTAAGTGCCTGCCTGGCAAGCACAAGGTCATGAGTTCAATCCCTGGTACCAAAAAAAATAAAAAATAAAAAAAAATAAACTGTACTATGGTGCCAAAAAAGTCTCATATTTTCTATAAAGTTTAAAGAATATGAAAACTAAGAAATATTCTGTTAGAGATTTGTTGATGGAATCCCTTGTTTTCCACATGCATTTTTGTCATTATACATCCCTGGTCATTCTAATTATTTTTCTAAATTCAGTGTTTGCATGTATTCTTCTGACAACTGATATTATCTGTGTCAACATAATTTAACCATTCTCCCACCCCAGAAAATTCTAGCCCAGGAAGATAAGACTGGCTTTAATAACTAGCTTTATTAGTTTCAGGAAATTTCTGCAAACCAATTTATCAAGGTAAACAATTGCCTCCTTCTGGCAATAGCCAGTCTTACCTAGAAAAGTGTAGGCTCATCTAGACAGTGAGTCTTGTCCTATAGTAGTTGCTTTCTCCACACTTACTAAAACACTTGCTGTGTCCATCAGTCCTAAACCTTGCCCATTTCTCACCAATTCTCTTCCCATAGGCCATATCTTGAATTACCAGACTCCAAAACCTTCACTTACTGAGGTACTGCAAAGTCTTTTTAAGATGGAGCTCTCCTTTGTGAGATGAGTCTAATTCACATACTTACCTTTTCTTGAGTGATAGATTATGGGTTTTTGTAGAGAATTCATCAATCAGTGTTATTAAAAATGATGTCATCTTTTCTATATGTAGAAACGAACTCCCACAAAATTTTCACCTACAAACATACTTGCCTTTTCAAGTCTGTTCTGTATAACCTGCATAAGGTGTTGCCTCTGAATGTTGAATCTGAATATTGGCTGATATTTAGCACACTATATCTTCCTGAGGCAATAAGTAATTTGGTGTTGATGCTTGTATGCTAAAAAACATGTTCTTCATAGAATGTTAACATTTTTTGCTTTTTCTGTTGAATGAATAAAATTCTTATTATTATGCTCATAAATTTCTTGGATTGTCTTCTGAATGCTAACACTATCCATCAAAAATGAATCAACTCTATTATATGTTTAACAACACATTAATATTTCATTTTAATATAGTATCTGTGGCATTAATAATTATAGCTGTACTTTAAAATCACATTTCAATTTTAAATGACTAGCACTATTTTTGAGATGTGTTTAATTTTATGTTTATTAAAGGCCTATGAAAAGTACTGTTAATCTTCATATTCTTTTCAACACTTTGTATGGAAATTGTTTCCATTCAGAAAGACTTTGGCATAGAGACAAAATGAAAACTAATGTAAAGTAGAAAGAGCTAATATTTTTTTTTTTCTCATTTGGAAGAATTTGTATATACTGTTTCCTAAAACTTAATCACCTATAAAGATGTTAGAAGTCTTGAACTGGAATTTCCTGTATTCAAATTATATGAATGGGTAGTGTGAGCCACAGAATAGATACTTAATAAACTGCTTTCCTTTTTCACAGTTATATTATGAGTCACATGGAAATAAAAAAGAAATTCATGTTCTGTCCAGTCAGTGACACAATCAACTCTAAAGTCTAGTGAAAGCACTAGTTCTGAAGATTTTCCCTTTGCTCCTCTGATCTAACCTATTTGGTCTCCAAATTTAGTCACTAATCCAAATATCTTTTTTCATTTTTTTGAGAATGGTAAATAAAAAATCCTTTTGACATCAAGAAGAACACACATAATAGCTTAATGTTTTATGTTAGAATCTGCAACATTTCAAAACAAAATGGGCCAAATATTATTTTTAACAAAAATTTTGTTAGTATATATTCATGACACATAGTGATTACATCCAGCTTGGGAAACCGGTAATACACATGTGGAATATTGATAATTGTTATGCTCCCTGACCCCATTTCTCCTCCTCCCTTTCTCCCAAGTTCTCCTGCCCATTTCTAGAACCTGTGCTCCATAACATGACTCTCTTACTTTACTCTTTAAATTATTTGTTTTGGTTCTATCATATTAGAAAAACCTTGTGATTTTAATATTTAATTTTTACTTTTATTTTAATATTTAAATATTATTTAATATTTAAATATTTAATATTTAACATTATAATTTTAATATTTAATATTAATATTTAATATTAATATTTAATATTTTGTGGCTTGTTTTTCTTAGTTTTATGGTTTTAGGATCTATCCATTTTCCTAAAAATGACTTAAACTTATCATTCTTCATGACTGTGATATGCTGTTGGGAGCCATTGAAGATGGAAATTAAATGCACATGCAGGGCTGTGTCATGGACAACCCAAGGACAAAAAGATGCTTCAAAGGGCAAAATAAGGTCACATCTGAGGACATCTGACTCCAACCCCAATTAAAAAGGTAGAGATTATAGCTGCAGGCATTTCAGTCCTGTAGTAAAAGTCAACCTGGAGACTTTCTCCTAAGATAGTTCTCCTAAATTAACATAATTCTCCTAAATTAACATAAGATGGCTCTCCTAAATTAACATAGTTTGTTACTCGGAAAAGTCCTTGAACCAGTCCCAAGGTCCTGCTTAGTTTTCTATGTTTTCCACTTTAACCCTTTGTTTGACATCTAAATAAATATGGGCCATCTAAGACATTACTTGTCTTAGCCCCCAGAATCTCAAATTCTATTAGAAGATTTTGATCCTCCTGGAGGCCTAAAATTATACCATTTACTTCATTTATTTAAGCCTTTGCCACGCACTCATTTGGGAGACTGGAGATCTTGGCCAGGTACCTGATAATACGCCACTTTTTTTTGTCCATTCATCTGTTGATGGGCAGATAGGCATATCAATCAATTCCAAGATTTATAGTGAGGCATGCTGCTATAAACATGGGTATGGATGTGCTGCTATAGTATGCCTTCAACTCTTTTGTGAAGATATCTAGGAAAGGAACTTTTGGGCCAAAAATCAATTTCTATTTTTAGCTTTTGGGGAACATCTATACTGATTTCCATAGTGGTTGTACTAATTTTCATTTTCCCTCAAAAATGTAGAAAGGTTCCTTTCCCCCCACAATCAGACCAATATTTGGTCTTTTTGAGACTTTGATGACCATTCTTACTGGAGTAGGCTGGAATCTCAATGTTTTATGACTTGTATTTCTCTAAATGCCAAAGTTACTAAACATTTTTTCTATATTTATTAACTATTTGTACTTCTTTTTGTTTGTTTGCTTTTTGAGGGTTTTGTTTGTCTTTTGTTTTTTCAGACAAAGTTTTATTATGTAGCTCAGTCTGGCCTCAAATTTGCAGCAATTCATCTGCCTCAGCTCTTAAATGCTGGGATTACACATATATATGCCTGTACTCTTGAGTGCTGAGATTACAGGTGTACGCCTGTATGTCTGGCTTGTTCTTCTTCTGAGAAGCATCTATTTATTTTAATTGCTCAGTTTTTTATTTTTCTTTTTTCTTTTGGAAAGTCTAACTTCTTTGAGTTCCTTGTACAGTCCAGATATTAGTCCTCTGAGCACTAGCTGGCTGAAATATTTTCCTCCTTATCCATTGACTATTCCTTCTGTTGGTTGTCTATTCCTTCTGTTATGCAGAAGTTTTAAATTTGATATACTCCCATTTTTAACCCTTGGTAGTACTTCTTATACAATTGAGTTTCTGTTCAAGAAGTCCTTGCCCAATGCTTGTGTTTTCAAAAGTTTTAGCAATTTTTTCTTCCAGAAAGTTCAGTGAGTCTTTCTAATAGCTAGGTCTTTGATCCATTTGGGTTTGATTTTAGTACGGGATGAGAGATATGCATCAATTCATTCTCCTGCAAGTAGATGAGCAGTTTTTCCAGCACCATATGTTACAGCTGCTATTTTTTTCCAGTATATATTGTTGGTACCTTTGTCAAAAATCAGATTGCTAAAGTGCTTGAGGTTGTTTCTGAATCCCCTTTTCTACTCCATTGGTCAACAAGTCTGTTTTTTTGCTAGTACCAAAATTATTATAGCTTTTTAGTATAACTTATACTAAAAGTATAGGTCTATCCTAAAGGCTTGAACATCTCTTTAGTTGTTCTCATTGCCCATGATTGCTTTGACTTTTCTGGATATGTTCTGGTTTCATCTAAATTTTATAATTATTTTTTTCTAGTTGTTTGAAAAAAAAGTTGGTATTTTGGTGGGAGCTACATTAAATCCATATATGTAATTTTTGTTAAAATGTCCCTTTGATGTAAGTTCTGCCTATCCAAAAACAGATGTCTTTCCTTTTTTTTTTTTTTTTAGGAGAAGTCTCACTGTGTAGTTCAGGCTGGCATTAAACTCACTATGGATACCAGGCTGGCCTCAAACTCTGTTCCTCCTCAAAGGCTGGGATTATAGGCATGAACCACTATGCTTGGCTGCCTTTCAATTTTCTAATAGCCTCTTCTGTCTTTTTGCAGAGCAATACCATTTTTGTTGCAGATGTCTTTCACTTATTAGGTTGGCATATTTTCTAGATATTTATTTTTTGAAGCTACTGTGAACTGGATAATTTTCCTGATTTCTTTCTCAATGGGATCACTCTTGGTGTATAAGAATGCTACTGATTTTTCTTGTGTTTTTGTATCCTGTCACTTTACTGAATTTATTATTTCTGAATGTATTCTGGTTGAGTTTTTTGGATCATGATATCTGCAAGTAAGGATAGTTTTACTTCTTTCTTTTGTACCAAATCCTTTTTATTGTTTTGTCAGAAGTTTCAAGTGTATTATTGAACAGGAGTGGTGAAAATGGAATGCTTGTCTTATTTCTTATTTTACTGGAAATGCATTGTTTCTCTTTATTTAGTATAATTTTGACAGTGGGTTTATCACTCAAAGATTTATCTCCTTTTAAGGTAAGGTCTTTCTTTTCCATTTTTTTTTATTTTGAAGGTACTAAAAATACAACAGAACAAGACAGAACAAAGCCAATGGAGACAATGCAGTGAAATTGGTACACAACTTCATAGCAGGATACTGGGATAACAGTAATAGGTATCATAGTATATCTTATTATCTTCACAATAGTTGTCTAGTCACTTAGGTATAGCAAAATCAAAGCAAACACAGAATATTATAAAACCATTCAAAAGAGAATATTGAATAGAGTAATACAATTAATCATAATGAAAAAAGAGAAAAAAAAATTTTCCTTCAAACAGAAGATGGAAGGAAATTCCCGTATTTACTATATTGTATACAGTCATCCTCTCAAGACATGCTCAGACCTCTGTCCCCAGTTGCTAACTGGGGGAGGGGGTTGGGATGTTTGATTTTGAGCCCACGTGCTAATAGGCTTACAGGAGCCATTAACTGGGTCTCCTCCTGGCTTGCGCCAGAGGGAGGCACTTACTAAGAGGGTGGGCGAGTTGCCTTCTTCTGCAGCCACCTGGGTTCCACCCTGGCCAGTTCCTCTTTTCCAATTTTTATTCCTTTTTTTTTCATCATGAATGAATGTTGCAGTTTGTCAAAGGTGTTTTCTGTATCTATTGAGATGACCATGTCATTTTTATTCTTATTTCTGTTGGTGTATTATAACATTGATTTATATGCTGAACCATCCTTAAATCCCTAGAATGAAACAATCTTGAATTCCTAGAATGAAATATGGTCTTTTAAATAATTTATTGTATTGTATGTGCAGGTAGCTTGTTTTGCATTTTTGCATGTGTATCAATTAAGGAAATTGGTCTATATTTTTCTTTTTTGGTTAGGTGTTTGCTTAGTTTTGGCATCAGGATAACGCTTGTTTCAAGCAATGAATCTATGTTTCATCCCCTTTAGTTTTAAGAACAGTTTGAGAAGTATTAACATTGATTCAGTGGCCCAGAAGCAAGGCCAGCAGATTGCTATAGCTGCTGGTTTCAAACAGGAGCCTAAAGAGAATTCTTTCTGTGGTCTGTTGGCCATTTCAGAACTTTGCAAATGTAATGGTCAATTCATCAGAAAGAAATAGCAGGTGAATGTGGTAGATTTTCAGCAGCCTGCAGTAGAGAGACCCTCGAGCTTCAGGACCTGAACCATGGGGTTGACTCGGGGTGCCAGGAGAACAAGGAACTCCTCCCCTCTCTGGGCAGTGGCTGTGAGGCTGCTGGCCCCAGGCTGAGAGTCAAACATTTCATGTCATCCTGTTCCCCCCCACCCCATCTCATGCCCCCCCCACTTAGCAAGTGGGAGCCAGTGAACTACACATCTTGTGAAAAGATTGGCTATATTATTTAGTATGAACTTCCCATATGTAAAGATGAGGACAACCATTTGGAAGAAAACAAGAGACAATATGACAGATAGTGAAGATCTCTTGTTGTCTAGCTTTGAAATTTATACTTTCTTATGTCCCATTCTGTTCTGTTTTGTTGTGTTTAATTTTACCCCTTTTAAAATAAAATTTTAAAAAAATTAATTCTCCCCTAAGGTCCAAAATTCAACAACAAATCCATTGAGTTGTGGGCTTTTCTTACTTGGTAGAATTTTTATTTCTTCTTAAATTTTATTGCTCATTATGGCACTGTTCAGGGTTTTTATATCTTCTTGGTTCAGTTTTGGTAATTATTAGTAACTAATATGTGTGTGGGAATCTATTTATTTTTCCTAGAGTTTCCAGTTTTTGAAATACAAGTTTTCAGAGTAGTTACTTATAATTTTCTGAATCTTCTGATTTGGGTGTTTTTACCTTTCTCATTTCTAATTGCTTTGACATGGGTCTTTTCTTTCATTTTCTGGTTTGGCTAAGGGCTTGCCTACTTTATCCTTTCAAAGCGTCAACTTCTTGATTCGCTGATTCATGTGTATGCATGTGTGTGTTTAGTCTCATTTTTTTTTTTACTTCCACTCAGATCTTTATAATTTCCTTCCTTGTAAAGTTTTGGGTTAGAATTGTTCTTATTTTTCTAGAACCTCCAAGTGTATCACTAGGTAATTTAATTGAGATAACTCTGCTTTTGTAATGTGGGCATTCCCAGCTGTACACTTTCTTCTAAGGACTGCTTTCATTCTGTTCCATAGGTCATCATATATTGCACTGCCATTTTAATTTGATTCTAGGATCTTTTTAGCTTCTTCTTTGATTTCCTCTGTGTTTTGTTCATTTTTCAAAATTAAATTATTTATTTATTTATATTTTTTAAAGAGTAAACATTATAATTACTGATGGATATTATACATTTATCTCAGTTTATTTATTTTGCATTTACTTAGTCTTATTTATTTTAAAGGGAATAAAACAACACAATAAAATGAAACAAAAAAAGCAGTGAAAACAATATTGGGTTTCAAAAACAAAACAGAAGGAAACCCCTATTTTTGCTACATTGCATACTGTTGCCTTCTAAATAGATGCTCAGACTACTGGCTTTAGGCCTACAAAATCAAGCAAATAATTCAAGTATTAAGCTATTATTTTGCTTCACTTGCTATCATCTCAGCTTTTGTTCCCCCAAATCAGCTAGTTGCTTACAGTAGGGGTTGGGGTGCAGTCTCCCATCCCACACACCAGCTGACTCACAAGAGGGTACAAGTTGGCTTTTTGGTTCTCCTTCCAGCCCACAGCTACCTCTGGCTCATGGGGGCGCATGGGTTGGTTTCTTGGTTCTCCTCTTGGCCACACTGCTGCTGCTGGCTCATGGGAGGGTGTGGCTTGGCTTCTTGGTTCTCTCTCTGGCCCACATGGCTGCCAAATTTATATTGGTTAATGTCTATATCTTTGGTTAGTTTCTGTGATTTCTTTTGCTGTTGGTTTCTAATTTTATTATATTATGAGCTAATATTATACATGAGATTATTTTATTATTTTTGCGTTTATATAAGAATGCTTTTATGGCCTAAGATGTGACCTCTTTTGAAGAAAGTTCCATGTGCTGAGAAAATGTCTATTCTGTTGTTGTTGAGTGAAACACTTTATAGATATGTTAGTAAGCCTGTGCAAAGGGATCATTTGATTTGGTTTTTTGTTAGTTTTTCTGGTTGACATATTTATTTGTGACAGTAGGATATTGACATCTCCCAGTATGATTGTGTTGATGTTTCTCTGATCTTTTACATCCAATAGCATTTGTTTTATGAAATTATATGTACTAGCATTCAGTGCACATATATTTGCAATTGTTTTTTCTTCCTATTGAATTTTTTCTTTCATAAATATGTGGTCACTTTCTTTGCCTCTTCTGATTATTTCTGGCCTAGATTTTTGTCTCAAAGCAGGGTAGTTAGTGCTACTTACTTTTGGGTTCCTGTTGCCTATAGTATTATTCTCCATCATTTGATTTTCAGTCATTGTGTTTCCTTTATTGGTAAGGTATATCTTTTACACACAACATATGGTACACAGGATTTTGTTTTCTGGCCCAATGTGCTAATCTGTGTCCTTTGATTGGGGAGTTAAGATCACTTGCATTGAGAGTTATTACTAAAATGTTCTGACTTATTTGTGTTGTTGCATTATTTTTTTGTTGCTGATTCCTTGATTTTTCCCTTTTGCTTAACTACTCACATTGCTTGATGTATTTTTTCCTTTGGGCTCTTTGGTATTGTTGGTCTCATTGTCTCTGTCTAGGATCTCTTTATTTTCTTTCTTTCTTTCTTTCTTTCTTTCTCTTTCTTTCTTTCTTTCTTTCTTTCCTTCTTTCCTTCTTTCCTTCTTTCCTTTTTTTTTCTGACAGGATCTTGCTATATAGTTCAGGCTGGCCTTGAACTCACTCACTATGTCCAGGCTAGCCTTGAACTTAAAGCTGTTATTCTGCCCCAACTTCCTACATAGTAGGTTGACAGGCATGCACAATCATTCTTGCACTGTCTAGGATTTCTTTGAATACTTTTTGTAGTACTTGTTTGGTGATTGCAAATTGCAGTATGCTCTCTGTTGTGGAAAGTCTTTATTTCTCCACCAATTTTGGAGGATAATTTTGCAGGAGATATTAATTTGAGTTGAATGCTATTTTCTTTTAAGATTTGAAAAGAACTTCAATACCCCTTGGCTTTTAAGATTTGTGTGGAGAAATCTGCCATTATTCTGAAAGCTTGCATTTATAAGTTATTTGATGTTAGTTAGCAAATACTTCATACTAGACATCTGAAATTTTAACTGTGTTGTGCCACAGAAAAGTTGTTTTCTGGTAATGGTTATTTGGTATTCTCTATGCCTAATTTACCTAGAATTTGAATGATTCCATAGAGTTGGAAAATTTTCTGCTATAACTTTAGTAAGCAATTTAAAAAAATAATTTTTGCTATCTTCCAATCTTTATTTAACTCTATAATTTCTAGGTTAGGTTTTTTTGAGTCATCTAGCAGCTATTGAGTCCAATTTTTATGGCCTCTTGTTTTAAGATATCTGTGAGAATATGTCTTTTCCATCAATTTATCTTCTAGTTCTGACACTGTCTCCATAAAGTGGTTATTTCCACTGCCCACACTTTTCATAGAATTTTTATACACTGGATTTCTTTTTGATGGCTTTCTGTAGTAACTAATTCTTTACTAAAGTAGTCATACATATCTTGTATCATCCTAGTTCATTCATCAAATTTTTTGTTCCCCCACTGCTTCCTTCTCCTCCTCCTCCTCCCCGCTCCTCCTCTTCCTCCTCCTCTTTCTTCTTTTTGAGATAGTATCTGGTTCTGTAACACAGGCTGGCCTCCAACTTGTGGCAATCCTCCTGCCTCAGTCTCCTGAGTGTTGGGATTACTGGCATGTGCCATCATGCCTGGCTGTTTGTATCTTCTTTAAACTCACTGATCATTTTATCAGTTAAGTCTTTTATCTATTTATTCATATTATCTTTGAGCTCACTAAAAATCTTGTTGATCTGGTGTTATTTTATTTATGCTTTTATCCTTCAAATATTGTAGTCATTTAGGTGGTTTTTTTTGTTTGTGTGTTTGTTTTTGTTTTTTACTTTTTCCACAGTAGTGCCCATGGGGTCAGATTTTGTGGAGGTAAAAACTTGTTTTGCCTTGTTTTCTCCTTTCTTTTTTTACTTTTTATTTTTTTTATTTTTTTATTTTGTGTGTGTGTGTGTGTGTGTGTGTGTGTTGTGTGTGTGTGTGTGTGTGTGTACTGTGCATATATATATGTATGTGTGTACTGAGGATTGTGGATCTAGTGGAGCAGAAAAACTCTGCTAGTGTGGAGGTCACCTTAGTGTATATTCTCCAGTGATGTCATCTTGGTTTTGATTATATTTTCATAATCAAACTACTTTTCAAATTACTCAGCATAGTAGGATTGGACTGGGTTGCTGAGCTATAAGGAGATGACCATTACTGGTAATATCAGTGTCATTGTTTGCTCCAGGTTTCCAGCATTCCCCCTGTAGATTTCTCACCTCTGCAGGTTTACAGGACAGCAGAGGCTGTGGTAGAGCCTTGTGGGCCTCTAAAGTGAAGGCATGGAGCCTGGTGAATCAACATACCTTTATGGTAGGAAACATGGTAATTATTCCAGCCAAGTCATCTAAGTTAACATCCAAATAACAAGACATAACAATATTATGTGTATCTCAAAATGATTCACTATGACATTACTACTGTGCTATTACTGAGTATAAAACCTAAATTTGTGAAGTAACATGAGATCATCCTTTGTGTAATTTTCCAACACCAATTCTATGATACCTTCTGAGTGTCATAAATTTGATTCTATCATAACATTATGTGGAGTTGGCACAGAGCCTATAAATTAAGGAATTTAATCCCTCAAGATTGCCCCATTTCAATTATCAACTGTAATTCTTTGTATCCCCAGTGAACCCATGTTTTTATTATTAATCACAAATTTGGGATTCCCACAACCTACCCACATTTAGGTCTAATAATTCTCTAGAGAGATTATCAAACTCAGGAAAGTTCTGTACTTACACTTACAGTCTTGTGAAGGCTACATCTCAAGAATGGCCAAATGAAAGAACTGTATAGAACCAGGAATTGGGAAAGGGATCTCAGAACTCCCATGTTCTGGCTGAGTGTATCAATCTTCTTGAGCATTTACTTGATTACAGCAGAGTCTTCTTGTCCAAAGGATTTTATTGAGATTTCATGATGTGAGCATGATTGATAAAACCATTGCCCACTGGTGACTGGATTTAATCTCCAGGCCCTTTCTCTCCCTCAGAGTTTGGGGATTGGGCTAAAGTTCTAACCCTCCAATCAAATAGTTTTTTTCTGGCACCAACCCACATTCTGAAACCATTTAAGACTAGGTGTAACTTCATTAGTATAACAAAGATGTTTCTGTCACTCAAGAAATTCCAAGTATTGCCAGGAACAATGCCAGGAACTATGGACAAGGACTAAACACAGGTTTTATTTTATCATGACCTCAAATTGTAGAGCATTTCCCAAAAGAACTGGTCAGTGTTTTTCAAAATTGCCAAGGTCATGAGAAACAAAATATAGCAAACTAAACCCCAAACCCCAAATTATCCTAAATTGAAAGAAACTAAGAAAACAGAACTAAAAGCAACTGAGACTCTGGATTACTCTCTGAAACAGAAAAAGAATTTTGGGAAAACTGGTAAATTTGAATAGGATTATTAGATTAGAATAGTACTATATCAATATGTTTCCCTGTTTGTTTGTTTGTTTGTTTGTTTGTTTAATTATTTTGACGGCCCTGTCACCAGAGAGTAAGGAGGTTCCTTAAGGAAGAGATGAGATTGCCATTCACCCCACAACCCCACAGAGTAGATTCATAAGCTTTCATAACAAAAAATATTTCAAGATGCTTCCTGGAGAGATAAAATGAGTTCATGAAGCAAAATAAAGAAGTACTGTACACACAGAGAAATGAGTGCAGGTGCTTACAGGTGAGGTACTCTTTGGTCTGGAGTTGAGGGTATATATGTAATGTTGGAGACTTTTTTTAAAGATGGGTAATCCAAACTGCTTACTTAAAAAATGTTCTTGGAATTCCTTGGACCTGTTGCTTCATGTTAAAGTCAGGCTTCTGACTTTTACTTTATGAATGAGGCTAATTTCTGGGGCTATAATATCTTTAAAGGATTTGGGTGTGAAGAGCTTGGAAGAAAAAAATAAAACAAGCCTAGAGAGTAAAGATATGGATAACCTTGGGTAACTTCAATCATGCTTTAGAATTGTATTTTCCTTATGACCTTTCTTCCTTTATTTCTTTTCCTTTTTATCTCAGCAGTAGAGGTTGAACCCAGAGCCTTGTATATTCTAGGCAAGTACTCCACCACTGAATTTTCAGTTTTGACCATTGTGTGTTGGTCATATAAAATATTAACATTAGGGAATGCTATGTGAAGCAAATTTAGAAAATTTCTATACCATTTTGCAAATTTCTTGCAAGTCTGATATTAATTAATAATAGGAACTAAGAAACTAAAAATGCAAGAAAATGCATATTAGTTTAAATAATAATAAAACTGATTTTTACACTGATAAAATTTCCATAAAATTTAAAAATTGCTATAAAATAGTGGATAACTATTTAGTAATATCTAATTTGTGTTAATACAATTATGTTTCATGATTTTTTGTGGTAAATGAATATTACTTGGTATGTAATGATCTGTTATATATTCACAGGGCTTAGGGAAATTCATTAACACCTTTTAAGTACAAGAAATAAATACTTGAGTATATAACATATTATATGAAGTGTGAAGCTTAGCTAGTACTCTAACAATAGGAAATTTCCATGGTACATTTTATGATACTACCTAGTGTACTCATTGGCAAATCATCTCTTTGTATAGAAGGAAAGATTATCTTAGTTGTTTTTAAATCATTAAAATTTACTATTGTGCTTATTCCTCCTGTTTAAACTGAAGCAGAATGACGTCAAACCAGTTAGAAGAGGACCATTTCTTACACTTTCTAGAACATTGTTAATATACTGATTTTGTAACATAAGATATTTTACTGCCATCTGCCAAAAAACTGTCATAATATCCATTTTTAGGGTCAATAAAATTATAAACAAAAACATGCACAAAAATAGAAGTTTATAACGATTTCTGTAATAAGAATGACATTCTCTTAAATGTGAAGCCCTTGTGTGGTTCTCAGCCGGAACAGCTGTTCACGGAATCATTGAGAAATAGAAAAGAACAGACTATTATCAGCCCATATGAGAAATTGTCTAGATGTCTAGGGTTCCTTTCAGAAATAATTGAGGTATGTTCTTTTTCTCCTTCTTTTCCTTCCCTTCCTCCTCCTTTTCCTTCTTCTTCTCTTTCTCCTCCTCATTCTTCTGTGGCACTGGGTTCATACCCAGGGCCTCACACATGGTAGACAAATACTGAGCACTGAGCTCCAACTCTAACCCTATGCTTTCGCTTTTTCATATTTGTTTTGATCTTTAATACAAATCACCATAAATTAATGATCTATTTGAAGCCAATGGATGTTCCAGCACTTGGTTTTTTTTTCCTTGAATTCTTCAGTCCTAAATCCTAGCCTTTACCAGTTATGTGGCAAGTGTTTGTTCAGAAAGGAACACAACACAGAGTGCTGGCATGACTGCTGTAACAGACTCAGGATTCCCTGGCTCATCTTCCTACTTTGTACCCACTGGTTTTAATTCTTCAGGTATTACATTATGTTTTCTGGGAACCCCAAACTATATCAAAGGCACTGCCCTAATTAATTAGTGTCAATGGTCTATTTGATAGCAATTGAAAACCTCACTAAATTAGGAACAGATGCTGTACAGGGGGGTTATAAGGATCCAGCTTGACCCAACTGTGGTCATCTTGTCATGGCCACCATGACTGCCCGTCAGTAACCCTGGCCTGCTTCCTCTCACAGTTCCCTAGCACAATCCAGATAAGTAAAGGCTTTAGAGAGTTGTGCAGAGCTTTACAACTGGACCACAGCACCATCAGCTCCAGGAATGTGTCTGACATGTTTGATCTTCACTTGAGGTAAACTATGTGCATTTTATAGTGGATAAAAGCCACTTTTGTCCAGATTACTTTACCAACACACACACACACACACACACACACACACACACACACACACACACACACTCTCTCTCTCTCTCACTCTCTCTCTCTCTGTCTTTCTCTCTCTCTCTCTCTCTCTCTCTCTCTCTCTCTCTCTCTCTCTCTCTGCCTCTCTGTCATCTTAGTTGTGATGATCCATAGATCTTGCTGTTGCCTTGGACCATGTTTCTGTCTTTATGTTGCCAATAACCATTATACTCTGTGTAGTGTTGGATCTTTCTGCCTTTCTCTTCAGTCTCTTGACATCTTCCTCTACACCTGTGGGTTCTTTTACAACAAATTGTCTCAAAACAGATCTAAGGAAGGCGCTGCTTCTATATATTAAAAACATATCCAGTAGCCATTAATTTATTTTTAACTTTTTCCAGTTAGCCAATATTATAAAAAACTTTTTCGGATAAAGAGACAAGATGGCGGACTGGTAGGTAGCAGGAGAGAGACCGTCTCTGAGAGAGACAGCTCAAATGCCAGAATAAAACACCCTGGAGAGACCCAAACAGAGAGAGATAGACTCTCACAACACAGAAAGAAACTAAAGCGCAAAAACCCGCTCCAATAAGAGGTCCTGGGGCTACTATTAGTGAAGATAAGATTGGTGAGCACGGCACCCGCCTCGAGACGCCTGAATTCTGCCCGACCTGAGCAAGCGATCCACGCCAAAGTGACTGGCTTGAGCCGCCGGAGCCCGGAGCTGAACAGCCCAGCGTGCAGCTCGCCAGGACCGGCACTGCACACGACCCACCCAGAGGCACCATGAATTCCCACCTCAGCCGCGCTAAAGTCGGAGGTCGGGCAGTCCAGCAGTTCTTGGGGACACGGTGAGTGATGAGAATAAGACCCTCCCACGGGAAAGGGGAAACCGACTGGACGACATGTTGGATTTGGGCAGGACAACCCTAACTTCATAAGGAAGTGGCTTCAGGTGGTTATTCCCCTCCCCGAGCGGATTGGTGGAATCTGCTTGAACTAGGCCATGCCCCTGGTGGGGACCCAGTTACTTCCCTGAGATCAGTGCACACTGATGCAGTGAAGGCCTGCAAAGGTTGACTGGCCCAGAAGGGAGGAGCTAGCGCACACTGCCCCTGGGTGAACTCTAATCTCTGATAACCTATTGAAGAGGGCTAAAGCTCCTAGCCTGTGCCCTCTAGAGGAGCCTTAAACAACAAGAAAAGGGTCTGGGAATTACACTGTACACTT